>JAODFY010062260.1:0-12235 GCA_027580055.1 Paracaudina chilensis | reverse complement strand
ACAAATCTTGTAGTTTTGTTTAACCTTACATAACTTATCATGCATCAAATTACTTCTCGAGACAACAAATCAAGAACAAATCTTGTAGTCTTGTTTAACCTTACATAACTTATCATGTAGGATATTACCTCTCGAGACAAGAAAGTATAAATTGTCTGTGGATTAGGTGCAAGGGCAGAGTTGTCCTTCTCCTTTCCTTTATGCTGGCTGGAGCAGTAATTTCAACTTTTTCAATCCTTGGCATGACTCGGAAAGGAATTAAAATCTCCCAACATCCCGGCTGATGCTTTAACTACTGGAACAGGCAGTAAGGTCTAACGGCAAATCTATGGCAAAACTAATTTCAGAATCTTTTTCTATGGAAGCTTATATTTACCATGTTTTTCCATAAATCAATGCCGGCATGAATAGATGGTATCATGATTGAGATTAGTCTTCCCATCAGCCTATCATATTGCATTACCAGCTTGTGAAAGTGTATTGTCAAAAAGTGGTCAATATATCTCGTCTTTGGATGGTCAATTTTAGTCTCAACTTTAAAAGTTGTCACACCATTTGTGAGAATGAGCTATGTTATTATAAATCAAAATGGCCATTTAAAAAAAATATGATATCAGCACTATCATTTTTATTTTTTTGTATTTTTTGACAAATAAAAGTTTGCTTTAACTTCTTTTAACTTTTAAAAGCACATTATAAGTCTTAAATGGATGACTTGAATGTACAAGCAAAAGCAAAAAAAAAAATTTTTTTAACCAAAACTTGCATGTAACTTTTCATGTACCAATTCCTCTACTATCAAATATGCCTAAGGTTACTAATTTAATGAAAGCACACTTTTGCACATGAACCGTTATTTAATAAGAAGTTGGCAATCTATATAATAAACAAGGTTACAATGAAAAGCTAACCAATTAAAGAACAGTATAACTGCTTTAAATGCCTACCGTTTTTTGGATAAGTCGAAACGATAGATGAGAAACTGTATTTCTTCAATGTCACAAAATACAATCAGTCACCCTTTATGTTTATCTAGAGAAAATCTAAAATACAAACTACGGAAGTACTAAAAAAAAACATGCAACAAGTTATGGAAGGAAAACAAAATGGGAAGCCTAAAATAATTATTACAACCAAATGCATACAGCTGATTACGAATTAAATATTGCATATAGAAAAATTTAATACAAAAAAAAATATTACACTTAAAAAAGTAAGCATTGCAAAATAAATTTTAATATCAACAGGTCAACTTAGAACTAAACTTTACACAAATGAACAGAAACTATTACTTGTTAGTTTACAAGACTTAGCCAATTTTTTTTTATGGATTGATAGCTAACCAGAAATATACTTTAGTCAATAAAATGGCAAGAATACAGCTTTTCAACTGCTTTACTTTGTTTATATATTTCCTACTAGATAATGAATATTACAATTATTCTCACAACCTGCTAAAAGATGATTTCAATCAATATTTTTTCATAGCCTACTTAACTTCGTGACATTTTTTTTTTGCAATGCTAATTAAGCCAAAAGTTACCTTTGACATAGTATTAAAAGAGGCTATATCGTGAAGGAAATTTGGATGTGTTTAGCCAGTCGGGGCACTGAAACTATTTTTTTTTTATTACACTTGCCTTGGAAGTACAAGTTACCAGACAACTACAGGATGTGATTCCTTTCAGAATGTGAGATTTTCTTGGCCCCAGATTCCGGTTGACTCTTAATAGGCATATATGACTAAAATAATCCTATATAATCTTCAAATACATTTTTGATTAACAACATGCAACTTCCTTTCAATTTGCAAACTTCCAAGACACGATTGTGTGTCGAATGTTTCTTACAAAAAAAATCATCCAGGAATTGCTTTTTTCAACAAGTAGCATTTGCTATACCGGAAAGACATGGAAAAGTATGAGGTTCAGTTGACTGACACTGTTTCTTCATGAAATGTTTCCATGATACCAGATTCATTCTAATTGAAGCTCAAGCCCTAACAGTAGCACACATACATTTTTGTTGAGTATTTCTCATTTATTAAAACCCTAACACAAAAGCTACTAAATAAAGAAAAACTACAAAATGAATAATGCTGGTGCCAGTCAGTATAAGTGAGATGACCTACTTCAACAATCTTTTTTTCGCTTTAGTTTTGTCCTTGAGTTATCAAAGTCATCACCGACATGTTCAAGAGACTAGTAGACATTGGCTTGCTCTTTGATACAACTATCACATTGCTAAGTAGCCTGTGGCTTATAGCATCAAATATGTACCTTCCTTGTGGATCAGTAAACCTGACAAATATGCATGATTTCAAGTTTGTCTTCATGCAGTGTGCTTTTCTTAGAATGAATACTGGTCATTAACAATTCTCAACTTGGAAAACCAGGATTCCACATTTAAGTTCCCATATTGCAAAATAATTGCAAGCAAAATGTAGAAATTTCTTCCAATTACTGATCTTCAATTGGAAAATGTTATACTTAACTTTAATACCCTTTAGCAGAGAAAATAATTTTTAACATGGTTATAAATTTTAGTACATAACTAATTGTTCTGGAGAAATGGATGCTGTCCTCTTTGCTTCAACTATTGATCAATATCACATGCTTGAACTGAAAATTGTTACATATAATGTTTTTATACCCAACAGAGGGTTTAAGTAAAAATACTTTACTTTAAAAATGGTGAATGGTTATGGATGTACACACTGCATTTCTTTTCAAGAATGCAGCTACCTAACTGGATCCATATTAGTTAATTAAAATGTTTCTGCAGCTGCTTTTCCTTGCACTTGCTATACCCTTCTTAACCCAAAGTATCAGACAGGTCTGGAAGCATTTTTTTACGAGATTTATTTCTGGTCACTCAATTCTGCCAGAATAAAGACCACTGCACATGATTATCATTTACATACTAAATACAAATAAAGCACTAACATGGTGTGCAATAATACACATGAACTTTTTACACAAAGCTTACTCTATTCCATTTTGATCAAATTCTATTTTGTACATGAAAAAGGACTCATTTTTCATTTGTACAATACTCCTTGATGCTGGAACAGCTACTTCAATGTGAGCTTTGTTAAGCTCTTCCCGTCTGTTCAGCTGCCACTTCCTCACACAGTCACAATCATGAGTGCGAATGAGCAATGCCGTCTCCTCCACATCTTCCCACTTCATCTTGCCTTCCAGGAACGATTCAAGAACTGCTATATTTGGCCGATGTTTGGACTTGTCATTTCCGCTCACCACATAATTCTTTGCACGTATGCGTCTGAAGAATTCAGAGTTAACATTCTCTGCTGCTCCATGATTTGGGACATAGGTCAAATCTACATATACTGCTGGCCCAGAGTTTGGAATGGACTGTGTCTTGCCTGCTGCCGACCCCTTTGTTGATGAGGTAGGTCTCCTTGTCCCATTCCCTCGGGCTTCTCCTTTCCCAGATGTCACACGCGTTGTTTTTGTTGTTGTTCGTTTTGTGGTTTCCACTGTCCTTCTTGTAGGACCATTTGGCTTGCCACCTTGGCCTGGTCGCTGAGTCTCAGATTTCCTCACAGTGGTTTTTGTTGATCCTGCTGGTTTCTTCAATTCTGTCTTTCCTCCCATACTTAGCCTCCCCTGTTTCATTCCTGTTGCTTTCCTCTCTGGCAGACTATGTCGACCTTTAGCCACTTCCTTTTTACCTGCCTCGACAGTAGGTTTCTTCAGAGGGGGCTTCTTTTCCAATGTTTTCCTTGTTGTACCAATTGGTTTCTTCTCAGAGGCTTTCTTTATTGTAGAGGTAGCACTCTTTCCAGAATGTGTCATTCTGCTACTCTTTTCCAATTTTGTGGTCTTAGTTTTACCTTCACCAAATTTCTTCAGTTCTGATTTTGTCGATTTTGTTGTCTTTTTAGCTGACACAATTTTCTTAGTTGGTTCTTTTTGTTCTTCTGCCACATAGACAGGGATGACTTTAACTGGTACTGGAACTGCTGGTTCAACAATGGGTGGGGTTGGTGTATCTACTGGAGTAGCTATGGGTGGTGGTGTCTCCACTGAGGATTCAACTTCAACTGGTATTTCCTCAGATGCAGCAGAGACATCTTCAATTTCCATAACACCATCAGAAGTGTTTTGAGATTCTGTGAACATCTGGTGATCATCATGCAGGAGGCGAGGTTCAGGCTGAGCAAAGATACGCTCAATCTCAGAATTATTTGCTTCGTCGCCTTTCTTATCTTTCTCGACTGGATAGTAATTTACAGCAGCAGGTGCAGACTCGATACATATATCAACATTTTCCCCTTCGAGGGATACTTCCTCTTGCTGATAACCTACATTTTCCTTATCAATTCCTCCTGACAGAGTTGGCTCATTTTCTGCATCTTCTGCAGGTGGCTGCACTTCTATCTGAACCTGGTCACTTCCCAATTTGTCACCTATTTCCCCACTCTTATCTTCTTCAATGGAATGTTCTTCTCTGGGTGATTCTTCCTTTGACCCTTCCTCATGTGATGGTTCGGAAAGTTCATGAGAATCACTTTGCTCTTTAGAATGTACTTCCAAACTGTCCTCTTCTTGAACTTCCTCTTCCTCTGGTTTCTCATCATTTAAATCCAACAACTGCCCCTCTTTCTCAGAGTCAGACTTTTCGTCAGAGTGAAAGCCAGCCTCCTTCTCCTGGTAAGCATCTTTGTCTTCTGAGATGGCATCAAGGGAATGATCCTCTGTGGTTCCTACCTTTACTTCCAAGCTGTCATCAGTTTCAAGTCTCATTTCTAAACTGTCATCTTCAATTTCTCCCTTTTCCTCTGATATGTCATCATAAGCTGCTTCTTGGTGTGGCTCCCTTTCAGCACCCTTAATTTGCTCTTCCTCATGATGATCTAGATTCATTGTCTCCATATTTTCCTCAGTAGGGGCTATATAATTTGCCTCAATATTAAGTTGATGTTCTTGATCAAGAATTTTATCAACATTTGTACCTTCTGAAACCTCTTCTGATTTATCTTCAACCAATTCTGGAAGTAAGTCGACTTCTTGATTCTCTGTTTCAACTGCCTCTTTTTGACTATCATCCTCATTCTGCTTAATTTGATCAACTGGAAATTCATCATCTTCTACTTTGGTATCTTCTGGTATTTCTATGGGAGTCTCTACAACCTCATCTTGTACAAGAGATGCCTCTGCAGTTTGCTGTTCCAGTTGCTGAATATCTTCAAAACCTTGATCAGTTACTTGTTCCTCTTCTTGGACCTTACTTTCACCAAGCTCATCCTCTACCAGCTTAATTTCACCAAGCTCATCCTCTACAAGTTTAATTTGGCCAACTTCTTCCTCTTCTTCAAGTTTAACATCACTGATGTCTTCAGGAGTAATCACATCTTTCCCCTCTCCAGTCTCTTCCTCCAGTTCCTCTTCAGTCTCTTTCTCCAATTCCTCTTCATTCTCATTCTCCAGTTTCAACAATTGCTCAACAGTTTGAGTTTCATCTGCAATTTGTTTGACCTCAATCTCTGATTCCTGTGATACATCCTCAGATGATTCCTCTTGCTCCTCAGCTTCAGCTACTACTTCAACTGCATCTGAGGTAATTTCAGCCTGAGCTGCATTCCCTTCCTCAACCACACCTTCATCCTTGCTGTCACTGACACCATGGTCTGCAACAACATCAGGTGGCATTACTGAACTAGGTTCTGTAATTAGTTCAACTTGAGGCTCCCATGATGGTTGGTGTTCTGGCGATGGACTATCTTCTGTGTCTATGCCTGAAGAGTCATGTATAATGTCAGGAGAAGCTCCTCCTATTGCCAGCTCCAAATTGTGATTTGCATCTGTGAAACCTGCTGGTGGATTATCAATAGGACTTGCTTCGTCACCTTCTCCACCAAAACCTTCAGGTGGGTTATCGGGACTCTGTATCTGTTCTGGGGTGGCAGCTGCTGTGCCATGGCCAGATGAGTTAGCACCATCCATATCTTCTGTATCATCTTTGTCTTCCTCTAAAGCAGAATCTTTCACACAAAATATTTGTTCTCCCATAAGATTGGCTGCACTTGCAGCTTCTTCTTCTTGATGCTGAATTGGTTCAGCAAAGCCCTCCTCAAGGTTAACACCATTACCTTCTTCCTCTGGTGGAGGGGTGTTGCAATGTATGCCATCATAACAAACACCATCTGTAGAATCACCAACATCTTTTACGCCTAAGTTAACTTCTCCCCTTAAATCATCTGCTTCAGGTGGAGGAGTGTTGCAATGGATGCCATCATCACACTCACCACTTTCTGGCGGAGGAGTATTGCAATGGATGCCATCAGAACACTCACCACCTTCTGGTGGAGGAGTGTTGCAATGGATGCCATCAGAACACTCACCACTTTCTGGTGGAGGAGTGTTGCAATGGATGCCATCAGAACACACATCTGGTGGAGGGGTATTACAGTGTTCCCCATCATTACATTTTGCAATTGGAATGAATCCTTTAGGTTCTCCAGCATCGGTTGAAGAGGGATTGAATTGGTTAACGTCTGTAGAGGCACTGGTAGGTGAAGGAGGAGGAGTGTTGCAGTGAATTCCATCATCGCACACATTTTCTTCTTTGGTTGCAGGTGGAGATTTTTTTGCAGGGCCATTTGTTTTAGAAGCTGCTTTCATTTTCTTCTTTGGAACAGGCTTACCACCATTAAGAAGTCTCCTCTTATTGACATCTCTATACTTCAAGAAATCTAAGTGCTTAAGTTTATCTAGGCCTTCTAAAATCTTGTTCTGTGGGGCATTGCCTGGGAAGAGGACTCTGACAATGTCCTCATCAAGATCCCAGGGTTGCCATACAATCAGAGCACAGACAGAGACTGCATCCAACAATGATATCTCCCCATCCTTATCATTGACTTTTACACCTGTCTTCACTTTGGTAAATGCTTTGCTTGAACTCCATTGTGTGAAAAAGTCTTTAAGCTCTTTGCTGTTCTGAGTTGGTGAAAGTACATACAAGTCCAATCTTCCTATGCCTATTTTTTGAAACAGAGTCACTGGTTCAAGTATCTTTCCTGTTCCAGCAGTTAAAGGAAGTGGATCACTACCTAACTCCTTGGCAAGTTTAATGGTTTGGGAACCCACTGCAAATGACTTTAGGGTAATAGACTGTGACGGTGTCTTCTTGGTCGAAGGAGCATTCATGTAGACCACACCCATTTCTGGTGAGTTGCAGTTAGTCTGCCAATCCTCAAATCCTGTACTCTCTTGCTCTGGCTGTTCAAGTTGAGCCTCTGACAGTTTTCTCTGCAAGAAGCTGTTAACCCCTAAAAGGCAATTGGGATCCATGTGTGGCAATAAGATTGCATCAATCCTATTTAAATGTTTGGCAAACTTCCAAAAGCAACTCTTTGCCCCATAGCCGCCACCAATAAAAATACAGAAGTCACCAACAGCAAAGAAGCCACAGTCTCCTTTAGATGCAGGGAAAATTAGGGCAGTTGGTTTTGTGATCTTACATTTTACACCAACACCCATGGTGGGTGGTTCCAGTAATTGGAAAGGGGTTAATATGAGGATTTGTGACTTAATTACATTTAGCAAGGAAGATATACCTCCTAAATCATTCTTGCTTTCAGATGGATTAACACTGACATTTAAACTCTTACTAAAGGACTGCTTAGTTACCAGATTTGGTGACCAATGACAATTTGACAACACCAATGTTGTTTTCTCTTCTCCATCTGCCTTGAGAACTGCTGCATTAACTAGTGGGTCAGTAAAAATTTCTGAGATATCTGCAAGGGTGAATGTGTCATCATTAAGCATCCAATCCCCAGAACCTTCCCCTGTTAGGCCACCATAGATGAGATGTTTGTGTTGAGAAGAATGGAGTAGGAATTGCTGAATTTCTGTGGTGACTGTTGCGTGTGTAGGGTTGACATGGATTGCCATCCCGACCTGGTTGCCAGCATAGGAGAAACATCTGTGAACTGGGAAGATGAGAAGGTTGTTAGATTCACATTATCGGCAATCACAGCTGCTGGGTAAATATCTTGACACAACTATATCAATTTATATGAGCTGTGGCATTTACCAGGGCATCATATACACTGAAAATGAAGTGTGTAGAGTATATTGTATGTAACAATTTTCTTTGATGGCAGTCATTTCCATTTGTTTTGAAAACAAGATCTCCTACAAAAATAGATGCACAACTTTCATTACAAATTGCAATATAACTATGTTTTTAGCAGAATATAATCCTGTTTTTTATCAATGTAATTGGTGCGTAAAGACACATCATGGAAATTATCAAGCAAGTCACACAACAGTTTCATGAGATTTTTACTTGACATGCAATTTCCACTTTGTAGTGATTCTATTATTCTACATTAGGGATGAATTGCAAATGTTATTGTGAGTTAATATTATTATTGATATAATTTTTCTGGAATAAGATATTGTAGACTATAATTCAATACCGATGTCATATATTATTGATTTATGATCCATATATTTTTCCAATAATTATTATAGTTATTGTGCTATATATATATATATATATATATATATATATATATATACACACACACTTACTTATATTTAATATTAGATATTGCAACTAAAATCCATACATACTTTTTGAGATCTACACTTTTAGCTCCCAGTGCGATATCAGATATTGTGAGTTAAAATCAACTTTGGTGTACTTTTCTAATATCAGATGTTGTGATTTATAAAACCAACACTGATATATTTAACTGCTATCATAATATTACTGCCAGTCTAATGGGAATTTACATAAGGTTTTATAGTCACAACCTGAGTGAAGTAAATTGTTTTTTTTTAATACTGTTCTAGCATGCAAATTATCTACATAAATCTGTTTATTCAATGTGAGCCGTGTGGGTTGGGGTATATTTACCTAATTATAACAATACCTAAAAGTCCTGGAACCATTTTGTTTTTTATCCATTGGGACAATTTTATAGCTTTGCATTGATTCTTGATTGCCTTGGAAAAATGGCTTCTGTGGTATGAAGTATTCCTTTTGGCTCTGAAACATTGCAGGGAAACATTTGTTCATTCTTTTTCATTCTTTGGAACCTTCTTTTTTTGCATGTGTTCTTATAATTCTTTTTATCAAAGAACCCCCTACACATTTTAAACTTGGTTTTTCTATAAACTGATCTGAATGTGGAACGACTGAAACGAACATGTTCCCTCACCTTCATCACTCTTTATTTCAGCTCCAGCTAGTCCTTGTAGCAAAGCATCATACTCATCGGCCGCTTCAGCACCAATGTCCCAACTCTTCAAGCCTGTAAAGAAACAATGGAGAGATTTTATTCCAGCATTATTCTCAAAGGTAATCTCGATAGAACAGGTAAATCAGAAAACCAAAAAGGTAAATTGGTTCCGATGTCACTGGTTAAATTTATTAACCTTTATTAATTCAATAAATTGTTTCTGACAGTTTGTGTTTATACAAGCAATTTTGAGTGACTTAGCACAAATGACCCCAAAAAAATTCATACTCATAGGGCAATGTATATCTTATCATCTAACAATCACCATGCCGAGAACGGGGCTCATAGGAGATACGGTTGCGAAAACATTGACATTTTAAGAATTTTACTTTTAAGCCCTGCCCACTCATTTTACTTTAAGCCCAGCCCACCCATTTTTCTTTAAGCCATGTCCACTTAATAAGCCCTTCCCACTCTTTGTTAATATTCATTTCAAGGGCACAGTAGTCATATACACACAAAAAAAATAGGGCACATCTATTCATCATGGGGTACCTACCTATCACATGGGGCACTGATCCAACATGTTGTTGTAATATCATGTTTTCAAACTTGTTGTCACATCATACACACACATACAAACACCAGTGTGGCCACTTGGGTTATTTGGGCTTTGGCATCGTAACCATGCAAGTGCTATGTGTGTGGACGTTTATTCCCACTTGACCTGTAACCGCATATCATTATCATCTCATTACATAAAAGCATCAAGGAACGGCTTTAATATTTTTATTTGTGCTATAGACTTGATCCATATTGGTTATCGCACACATTGGCACAATTGCATTACCTCGAGTGAACTTTGTAAATCAATTTCTGTGCACGTGAAAAACCTACCAGATAATTTTATTTATTAGCCGGAATATTTGTGCCATCAACACTGTCATGCATGCAAATTCATTCTAGCTGGTATACTTCCAATAATCAAATTGTGTGTAAATCATGTCAACTACTAGAGCTATAGCTAGTAGTTTAGGTTTGTTACATTTTAGTTTCAAAAGGAAGCAATATGGATACTGTTGGGTGTGTGGCAATATGCCATTTCATGATAATGAGATAAAAACAAAATGATAAGTATGCAGTCACATGTCATGAGAGAATAAACTAATTACATAATATATAAATAATAAACATACGTAGCTCACTCTATATTGCTAGTGAAACATGTACATGTAATAACCAAAAAGCTTAGTGGTTCTGATGCCATTTATGAGATTTTATTAACCTTATAATTACTAATTTTATTGTGATACGAAAATGTATTTATTGACAGACACAACTGTACCAAAAATGAAGCTGATCAGACATACATTTGCACTTGTGAATAACATTGAAATGAAATTTTGTTGTCATGTGAAAATGTACCACACATCTAAACATCACCATATCAATTTTTTTTTTTTTTTTTTTGTAACATTGGTCATGCAATGTCCAATTTGATGTAACTTGTGCCAATATATGTATGAGTTATCCATTACACACATTCTCATAGCATATCAACACTATTGTACATTATATTGATTGATTGGCTTTGGAATTGATCAATTTAATACTTACATGCATTTTATTTGCCCTTTAAGTGCAAGAGTTTGAAAAAAATAGTAGTTTTCAAACAGAACATGCTGCATGTGTTTATCTTTCAGAATGGTACATCATTAAAAATTAGCTCATTTAGCACCCTGTTAGAAACTTTTAGTATTTGGCTTGTTGCATCATAAATGCAAAGCATAATCCATTCAATTGAATCCATTTTTCACTTAAGTGTAACCTGCATGGACTTATGCACAGAAACAGAGCTGATATTTGGTGCCGTTGGGAATATTTAGGCCTTGGGTGGATAATTTTGCTTTCTGCTGAATCAACCATCCTTGTTGGAAAGTTGATCGACCATAACCGTTTTAGTTTTATCCATTTGCAATGAAAATGTTCAGACATTTTCATAACAATTTACAAACTTGGCGTCACACATGCCGACTTGATCACAATTTCCCTCAAATAACTCAACCATACTACTGTAGTCATAAGCTTCCTTATACTGTATTCCTCAACATTCCTAGTAATTATGTTGTGTGAATAAATGTCACACCAAATATATAATCAACTACAAATTTCATTTTAAATTCTCTTCCAATCATAAGTTGTTCCTGGCTAATTATGGAATCATCCAAGCATCAGTCCTTTATTTATCATGTTTCTCTTCATAATTCAGTAGATGCAGACTGCCAAAGCAGTGTGCGGTGAACAATCCCTTTAATACCCTTCATTTCATTTCTCTCAGACAGTCATTAATAAGTCATCCTTCATCACCCTAATCAGAGGTCTGGGAGAGTCTGATACCGAGCAGGCATGCACGCATGGTTCAGGCATGTACAACGTGGAACAGGTAAAACTACGACAGCTGCACAAAGGGTATCCTACACAATAGTCAGCATTTATAAATTGTATTAAACCACAACTGCACATGTTGTTTTCAAATGAAGGCTGTGATGACAACTAGAATATCAAACTTTACTTATCCCCATCAATCTGTAATTTTTTAAAAGAGCTTGATGCCATTATTCAGGAATGCATGTTTCTTGCGATGTGGAAAACTTGAAAACATTGTAAACGCAACTTTGAAATACCATTTATTTTTTTACCTCACAAAATGTTACAAATTTGCAATCTTTGAATGGTATATAGTTGTATTGTCATCAGCGTTGCAGATAGCCAGTATCGCATCGCAAAATGCTACACAAAATTAGAAAATTGCTGTATAAAACATACATAGCATTTTTGGCTATGCAATAAAAGGATCCCTATCTGCAACGCTGAAGAACTGAGGAGGGAATGGGTACGATTTCAACTGTTCTGGCTGAGGAGTTTGACACACCACACCTGCCTGTTTCTGAGACCTGGAAAACCCTGCTGAAGCATTACAACAAGGAATATCCCAATCTGGTGCACATGATA
>JAODFY010062149.1:0-12236 GCA_027580055.1 Paracaudina chilensis | reverse complement strand
TGAACTTTTCACTACTTCCAGATTTCCGACCATTACACATTTATCTATATATATTTATTTATATATTTATGGTGGATTCTATCGACAACTGTTGCAAACAGGTGGAAATTATAGGCTACAATGTAGGGAGAAAAATATGCTTAAATCTACTAAAACGAGGGAAATTGTCGTATTCCCCAAAACAAGAATCCCTTGAGGGTATACAGCGTGCCTCTTTTACATAAACACCTGTTGACCTATGTCAGCATAGGATTCCCTTTTAGTCTTCGACTGATGACTTCAGCAATTTCCGGTTAAATGCAGGGATATTGCAGTTAATTTTTCGATTAGTATTCAGTGGCCTGTTGGTCTAGTGGCATGATTCTCGCTTTGGGTGCGAGAGGTCCCGGGTTCGACTCCCGGATAGGCCCCAATTTTTTTTTGTCATTTCTTGGCTAAGTTTCTAAGAAACACTGGTTGAAGCAAAACATCGTAATACTGGCAAAACATCGTGATACAACCGAAGGCCCCAAGTCTTTTGGCATTGTGATTGCTTGGCATCCGCTTAACAGCCGAGAGGTTGGGACTTCGAATCCCGGTCGAGTCATGACAAGAAAAATGAATTTACTGCCTTTCTGTTTGGTGCTCAGCACGTAGAAGGCAGATGGTTGTTTCAAAGTTTACAATGGTCTCGTGGCTCCGGCGAATAACCCAGTTTCGGGATGTGCTGTGACCCCGTGTATTTGGCTGTAGGACGAGGTAAAGCGTCGTACTATATCACTATATAAGTTATATCACTTCTCATGAAGGCTGTATGTTTGCTCCGAGACGTCAGAATCAGTGTTTCTGTTAATTGAGCAGATCCGAAATCCGAATTTAAGGAAATTTGATGAGATCTAAGAAAATTTTGGAGTTTAATTTAACAGGAATTAGAAATCCGATACGTGGAAGGACTGATGCAGCTGTGAGACGTTTAAACATTTCAGTACTACCTAGGCTACTTGCGTGGCTGATCAGAAACATAACATTTGACATAGCATGGTCCTTGAAAGGTTTTTTGTTGTTTGTTAACCTGTAGAACAGGCCGATTTGACGTCGTAGCAAGGCTTATCAGGTAAAATTAATTCGTGTCGTTTAAAGACAAAAAATAAACATGTCAATTTGTAGTTTGTCGATTTAAAAATTTCGCGTAACAGGTACCGTCATGACCAAGGTGCCCACAATGCAAAAACAGTGAATGTAACACAATGGTACTAATATTTTATATGGTGGTTAGTTATGCCATGGTGCTTGAGATCCTACAGTACTAGCGGATTAGGTCAAGAAAACAATGAGCTCTAATAGAATCCGTACCCGGAAGTAACTAGCTGAGAATTACTGTTGTATTCAACAGGGGTGGGGTAAGGTTTAGGGTCAAGGTTATGGGTAGGGGTTATCAAGTTATACTTCTGGTTACAACTTACAGATTCTTAGTACCCGGATTCTAAATTTATACCAAAAAATGCTTACTACAATACAATACAATAAATAAATAAGTAGTAAATAAATAATAAATAAAGAAGGGTGACAGTGAGTCTTGAGTTATACAGTACTTAGGTATATATAGGTGCTAATTATAACCTTTACAATATTGCATGTATAAATTACATATTAGGTATAGCAATTTATGGCAGGTCCCTGTCCCAGCGCCTCACTTTACACCTGAAATTAATTGAAAATCCAGTTGTGAGGGGGTCAAACATGGCCACAATTTCTATGGCTCATACATGTACAAAATCATAATATTGACTTATTTAACCAATAAAGGCTTATTTTACATGATCTGGATGTAGATAAATCCTGGTTATGTGACTTTGCATAATTTATAATTTTGAAAAATGTTAGACCAACTCAGTGGCCTTATATGTATATCCCATTTTTCATTAAGTTACATGAATATTCACAATAATTAAGATAATTGTTGAGGTCACTTCTAAGACCTGAAATGCTCAATAAATAAAATTAAAAAATTGTCATGTTTTAAAAATATTTTTCAAAGCTTAATATTTCAGGGGCTACTATCACAAATAAATGGCAGTAGACAGACAGACAGATAAATAAGCAACATCAAGGTTTCATTTTTTTGCGAAAGGGGAGGAGGGATGGAGGGATAAACCCCCTCCTTATAACCTTCCACCAGGCCATGGATAAAAAAGAGACAGATCATTTTGTGATCCACATAATGATCTGTCATTTGGCAAGTTGGAGCTAGGGTGTGTTCTAGCAGACAAGTCATACTTTTCAATATATATTTCATTCAGATTATTTTTTAGTTTTGCTCTTTGTTTGTTTGTGTTCACAGGGATTATCATTTTCTAAAAGAGTCTGATTGATGTTACAGAAAGATGAGTTTGCCATCAGCAGTGTTTTATGGCATCTGCTCAGGTTCATTGGCATTCATCAACAAACTTGCCGTGACCACATTCCAATTCAGGTACCCAGCATTCCTGTTATTTGCCCAGATGGTCTTCACAGCCAGTTTTCTCAAATGCCTCAAGCTAGCTGGAAGAGTTAACATCCCAGATGTAACCCTGGACTCCGCCTGGAACTGTGCCGTGCCATCTTTCTTCTATGCCTTCCATGCAGTTTTTGCTCTCAATGCACTCAGTGACTTGAATATACCTATGTACAATGTGCTCAAACGATGCGTACCTCTGGTGAATATATTCCTGGCAGCATGCTTGTTGAAGGAGGGCCGCCCTTCATGGAAAATTATATCGTCTGTGGTTGTGATAACGTCTGGCTGTATAATAGCAGGTGAGTGTTTTACAGCACTTGAAAATATCTGTCCCTTCACTACGTCATGTAGCAGTATTATTATGGCAGCTAGGGTTATTTGTAATAATTGCTGAACTCATTCCTTCTGTATTCAGTAATACTGCCCTATTTATACCTCCATGTACATGTACAGTGCTGCATGGAACTCCACCTACAATCTTGGTCAAAACTGTTGGGACACTTGGCGTGGCAACAGCAATAATCCCCGTTATCGTTCTGCAAGTTTATAAGGAAGACGCCCAGAATAACATTTTGGGACGAATAACCACAAAGAATGATATGGCGTAAATACAGAATATTTTTCCAACGTTGAACAGGAGAGTAAGAGTAAGGAGTTTTGTCCAAGATTGTAGATTGCCCTGCCTGACTTCTGTCCCGCCGTTCACAAATGAATGTGCCTATATGATGTACAGCTGCTTATACACATGTTACAATACAGTGTTTGCACTAGCTTTTTCGAATTTGGAAGAGAATGTCCCTCTCTGTGAATTATTTAGATAGGGATTTGAGAACTAAAAGAGGGACCTACATATTGCTGTATTGAACAGTTCCAAATTTTTGAGAGGAAATGTCCTTCCTTTTTTTTCATTCTTGGGAGACAATTCATCTATCCCTGCCCTTAATGCAAACACTGATACAGACAGTATTAGCCCTACTTTCCTAGCGATGTGTATAGGCTGTAATTAAGTCATATACAAGATCCCAGATATGATACAAAATTGTATGTCTTCATCAACATTTTAAATGTGAATTAAAATAACTTGCTAATATAGATAATCATTTATTTTATATTTACACACAGTCATTTGTTCACATTTTGTTCCATTTTGTGTAGTATAGTCACTAATTATATTTTTGGTGGGAAACTTGGATGTACATGTAGGTGGCTTGCAAATAGTAGAATAGTAGAACAATTTGTAATCAACATTAGCCCTGAATTCATATGAACCAAGTTGGGTTAAGTTCATACTTAGTATGTAGAGGTCAACAATTATCAAACATTAAGAAAAACATTACAAACAAAAGCAAACCTGTGCAAAGCCAACTGGGATCAAGTTCATGTAGTTCACCGTAATGAGTACTGTGTTCTGGTCAAAGGTCCTCTTAGGTAACATTTCGCAAACACTGAAGGTATACATAAAACATTTATGTAACACTTTCCTTGTAAACATGATAATGAGTCTGGATCACAACATTCTATATATTAACTTCAGTTAAGGGTTCTGTTTCTTGTGACTCCTTATTAAAGAGAGCTGTGTCAGATCATAGATGACTGTGGCGACTAAACAAGTAAAAAACAATAGTTCCAGATCATTGTTCATCTATTTTGTGTGTGATTCACCAAAAAAAAGTAAACTAAAGAAAATGACTAGCAATTCATAAATTTCTGCTTTTTATATTACTCATAAATATTCATTCTCTAAACAGGTTGGTCCAATCCCCTTATATATACACAAATGAGATGACCAGTCTACCATATTTCGAGCATATTATGAGCATAGACGATCAGGAAATATGATGATGAATTATAATTTATGCATACTTTCTGATCAGTGTTGTCTCTTCACTACCAGTGTTTTTATGTCCAACATAATTTTTTCTTTCTCCTGTTTATATTTCAGGTTTTGGCGATCTTGATTTCAGCTTGAATGCATACTTGAGTGGGGTGGTCAGTGTACTTTCTCAGGGACTTTATTTAACTTGGGTACAGAAGCTTGGTATTGAGAAACAACTCTCAGCCCTTGAGATACTTTATATCAACAGCATCAATTCCATTCCTCTCTTTCTTTTCTATGTCATAGTGTCCTCCGATTTGTTTCACGTCTACCACTTCTTTCAAGATTGTTCCTTAGAATTTTATTTGGTGTTTTGTCTCGTTATATCCATGGGCTGCGTTTTGAATTATTCCCTGTTTCTCTGCACTACGCTGAATTCGGCCCTGACGACCAGTATTGTTGGTGTTGTTAAGAGCATTGTTACCACGGTGATTGGTTTGTTCACATTTGGCGGAATAAAACCTACTGTCCTTATTATTGCTGGTATTTGCATGAATACTTTTGGTGGCATTTGGTACACCTACATCAAATATCAGGAAAAAATTAAAGTCCCTGAATTACCTAAATGAGGAGCATATATATATATATATGTATATATATATTTATATATATATATTTATAGCAATGCTAGAAATGTGTATGTGTATGTGTGAAATATATATGTTAAATTGTCATATTCTTAGGTGCACAGTAAAAAAATGTGTGTTAAATGGTGTATAATTACACAGAACAACATAAAGAAATATAAAAATAGTGCTGTCAATTTTTGAGACTAATTTGACAGCACTAATTTTGTATTTCTTTATTTTTTCTCTGTAATTGTACAGTCATTTTTTACTGTATGTACATTAAAGATGTTTACCTTAATCCCCTTAAAAAGTTGTTATGTATAAAACCTGATGTGCATTATAATTAAGTCAGTGTACATGAGAGTGTCATTTTGGTGCTGAAATATGAGTAAAAGAAATGACGTTGGTTATTTCCCTTACTATTAATTTTTTACTCAGTAATATAAGTTACCCCAAACATAGTACATTACTGTACATGGCAGGACATGAGAAGTATATACAATTCTGTTGGTGAAACAATGGACAAATGTTTAACCAGCAGAAGGTATTTCAGGTTATTATAGTTTTAAATCATACGATGCTATTATAATACATATTGGGTAAATAAATTGGATAAAAATAAGTGTAGGTTACCACCTATAGTTATACAAATTTTACACGGTCATAACTGAGCTCAGAAAAATAACACCAATTTTTTTGTACACAGGGAAGACGTGTCTTGACTTGCCCGGAATGTTTAGGCTTTTCTCTGCATATTTGTTTTTACTATTGGGGAAGTGATAAACAATATTTATTATAATATATCACTTTCCATGATATTAAGTTTTTACATCTTCAAGAAATTTTTATTATATTCTTTGTTATTTCTTATACTGTTTATTTAATAACTTATTACAAATGTCTTTAGAATAAAAAAAATACCTGCATTTTGAAATACTACTTTTTTATTCCTGGCATTTGCATCACAAAATTTTGCGTGATCATGACTACGGTGTGTGTATGAGTGTGTGTGTGTGTGTGACAGAGCTTATAATCACACTTTCTCAGTTGGAGAAACTAAGACAAATCTGATACTTGGTACATAGGTTGCCCATAATTAGTAGATAATCACTATTTATTTTACATGAGGTAAAGGTCATTGGAGATCAATTGCAATCAGGTTAACTCAGTAGGGAAAATGTGTGTATGTAATGCTAGGCATATATGATGTCCGATTGTCTGTAGTTCATAGATAAACCCTATCATTTTTGCAAGAGGTCAAAGGTCATTTGAGATATCAATACTAAAAATGTAGTCAAGCTAATTCAGTAGCAGAAACATGGATTAATGTCATACTTGGTGTGTCCATTGCCCATAAGGAGTAGAAGAAACTTTTCATTTTGGTAGAGGTCAAAGGTCATCAGAGGTCAAATGCTGAATTCGTTTTGTAATCGGATTAACTGGGTCGGGAAAACGTGTGTATGTAATGCTTGGCATATATGATGTCCGATTGTCTGTAGTTCATAGATAAACCCTATCATTTTTGCAAGAGGTCAAATGTCTTTTGAGATATCAAATTCTAAAAATGTAGCCAAGCTAACTCAGTAGCAGAAACATGGATTAATGTCATACTTGGTGTGTCCATTGCCCATAAGGAGTAGGAGAAACTTTTCATTTTGGTAGAGGTCAAAGGTCATTTGAGGTCATCAGAGGTCAAATGCTGAATTTGATTTGTAATCGGATTAACTGGGTAGGGAAAACGTATGTATGTAATGCTTGGCATAAATGATGTCCGATTGTCTGTAGTTCATAGATAAACCCTATCATTTTTGCAAGAGCCTAGAGGTCATAGGTAATTTGAGATATTAAATACCAAAAAGTGTAGTCGAGCTAACTCAGTAGCAGAAACGTGATTAATATCATACTTGGTGTGTCCATTGCCCATAAGGAGTAGAAGAAACTTTTCATTTTGGTAGAGGTCAAAGGTCATTTGAGGTCATCGGAGGTCAAAAGTGGGTACAGGGCCCAAACGTGCTGTGATAATGTTATGTATATAAATATCATTATCATATACCTAAGCAAGGAACCATAGTGCCCTTTGGCTCTTGTTCTATTTATTGGCTTGCCATACACACACCCTTATTTTTTACTTTTTGGTGTTGGCTAGGTGATGGTGGTGGTGGTTAAGTAAGTCAGTTGATAATCCAAGATTTTCTGTGATAATCCTGGTTTATCGACCGATTTTCTGTGATAATCCTGGTTTAATCGACCGTTAAATAAGTAATAAGTCAGTTGATAATCCAAGATTTTCTGTGACAATCCTGATTTATCAACTGATAAACCTGGAATATGTTTGTTTGGGCAAAATATTTATCATGCTATATCCCTGCCTATAACCCCATCCCCCACCCCATTCGTGAGAAGATATTTTCGCCTAGGCTAAGGGTTTGCGATTTGGTGAACAAAGGCTGTTATTTGTGTTGTGGTAACGACTCTTTTTATTAGTTCTATTCATTATTGGCGCCCCCACTTTGGTGAACAAATTGGGAGGACAAAATATTTGGAAACCCGTCACAAATGAAGGTCAAGCGAGGTCAAAAGCTAATCTTACATCAAAATCACACGTACGTACATCGCGTACCATGATATCCTGGTACTATACTGTATAGCCGAGGCCTAACGTAGATCGCAAGAGACCACTAAGTACCTTTGTAGGTAAGGAGTATTTCATTTCTTTGCACATTTATTGAATGAAATGTGTTATGCATGCTAACCTAGTTTCAAATGACACATATGTTTCCCGATCGAGTATGTTTCAGTTCTAAGTAAAGTTATTTGTATCCTGGAGTCGCTTTGTGTAATTGGGGTGTAGCGCAGTCAGTCGCACACCGGTGAATTCTACATTGACGTTAGTGGGGGAACCGACCATGTGTGTCGTTCAGGATGGTTCACTATGTTAGGCTATGAATGTTAACTGTTTGTTTAGTCTGTGGCTAGGCCTAGGAGTAGACCTAGGCTGACGTTATTCTATAGGGTGATAGGCTGTAATGAACTACATGCTAGCCTTAGATTACAATCACAAAACGTTTCATTTGCCAGTTTCCATTGGTTGAGCCTAAGCTAGGCTATATCATAATGTGGATTGTTGTTTTTAATATAACTTGTAAGCGCCTAACGTTAGGCTAGAGTAGACATAGACTAGGCCTAGGCCTAACGTTAGGCTAGGCCTAACTTAGGGCCTAGGACTTTAGGTCCCATGTTGCTGTATGGCCTGTTTTTTATTACTGCCTATACTGAGACGAAGAAATATCTCAAAATTGAACTGTTAATGTTTCCCAGAGAGAAACATGGCCTAGCCTAGGCCTATGCCTGCTCACAGGTTAAAAAAAATTATCGCAAAAGCAAGTCATTCAATGAATTTTCGTGGCCTTGTTACAAATGTTTATAAACGAACATTGTGAATGTTACATCAGTTTATAATCAAGATGTTGCAGTTAACCAAGGTAATTTTATTGGTTTTTAAATACAATTTGGAGCAACTACAGAATACAGGTCCATTTCAAACATCCATTGTGAAATGTCGTCACACCTCATTGATCCTTTTGAGAACAACAATAGGCCCTTGATTGGCAAATTACTTGGAAGGATTACTTTGACTGATATTCATATTGGGCTTTTGGTAACACTAATTTGAGGCAACCTTGTCAACCAGTAAGTCCAGAACTAAGACATGCTAGGAAAAAGTTCAATTCGAAACCTTAGAATTAGTCACTGCAGGTATAGTCCTACTGTGTAAATTATTCTTTGTAATATATGGTGGATCAATTTGAACCAATTTTTGAAATATCAATGTTGAATTTTAGCAAGTAGGCCTAAATATTGACTTTTACAGCCGTTAGCATAATGGGTAAATGATTTTGTGGGTCATCTAGATGAAGATGATGATAACATAAACAAATTGGTGGAAGGTTGACTTGGTGCATAGCCTATTTATTACCATGAAGCAAAAGAGCACTCTAATCTGCTGTTCTGCTTCGGGCCATCATATGTTACAGTTATGTTACCTTGATTGTACACACAATTCACATGCACTAATAACAGGGAACCTTTGAAAACTTAATTCTTATTTCACATGGCGGAAAGGTGACAACATGCTTCGACAGACTGCAGCATTTATGTCATTCTTGGACAGCTACATATCAAACGATTTCAATTTGTGCGCAAGTTAGGGGGGCACACAAAATTACAGCACATTACCATACACCCAGAGCCATATACAGTATATGTATTTCAAAATGGTGAGGTTCATCCTCCAGGCCTAAACTCTCCAGTCCCACATACACTTCTGGATGACCCAAAACACATACCCTTAAAAGGGAAGTTCATGATAAGATAAATCCAGGTGTGATTCCGCCCTCGAAAGTTCAAAAATAGTACCCGAAACTTGACAGGGGCATAAAGTTATTGCAAAAATGAAGCAACTTGCCACTGTAAATTTCCACCAAAATTCAGATGTGAAACTTCCCAAATTATTATCATCATATGTTGTTTCTTCTAGGTTATTTTTGCTTGAAATTTCAGTATCAAAGTGATTTAAGTTTCATGACCTTATATTCAAGAATAATTTAATACACAGAATAAAATCATGTTCGTAACCCATCGTATAGCTTGCCGTACTGCCAGCTAACCAGTGTTATTTGCGGCCGTGCACATCCATACAAGTCTGATCAAAGTTTTTTTTGTGGTCCTTTTAGAATACATTGAGCTTAATCCAAAATATTCACAACTTGTTAAATCAAAACTCCTTCCCAAGTTCTCATTGTTGCGCAAGTACAGTAGTACACTACGTTTTTAACGTTGTGCACGTGCAAACATCTCTAAATCCTTTTCAATATTCTCTAAAAAAAAAGACCATCGCACATTAATCTTTCCGATTGTGACATTATTTTTCATTTTTTTCCAGCAATGTTATTAATATAAGCAAACAAACATATAACCTTCCGATTTATATAGTTGTTTTACTCCATACATTACCATGCGGTGGCTAAACCGTTATTCACACACTTAAGAACCCATTGTTATTACAACAATTTTTGGATGCTAGTACGTCTTGATGCCTTACATTATCATTCGCCAAATGGTGTATATATCCATCAAACAGGGCTTATGTCATGAATTTGTTGTTACACATTGCAGTGTGCATGTGTTGGTAAAACAAATTTATCTCAAAGAATAGCTTTCAAGAGGAGCTTATAGTAAGCTAATTAGTGATTATTGTTGTCACAGAGGTGAAGTGTTACTGCTTGTTTTATGTCTCATTGGCATATCTTGGTTTTAGAATTTCAAAGAATGAATTCCATGTGGTCTCTATACATTCGATATTGGCGATTGCAGATACTACCTACGAAAGCAAATTGCATTGTTTTAAATAGTTAGCCTACTTTTGGAGATTACTTATATTTTTGAAAACGACATATTGAGCTGGGTTTGGGTAAAATACATGTGATTTTTTAGTTGAAATGAAATGTGGACATTAGATTTTTGGAGGAGATTTTTTTATTGCTCTACTGCAGCAATTGAGGAGTGTGATTGCGTGAGTGTGATGTAATTTGACATGGAACTGGTACATACGTAGGTACAAAATTCATGATTTGAAAATGCAGACGCACCTGGGCCCTATTTACAATGATGTACGCTACAGAATTTCAGCATCTACAGTAGCGTTACATACAAACCCCCCAAAAAAAACAAAAATACAGATGTACCATTGAAATTTTAACCTAGCTTCTTGGACAATGATTAGAGAGTGATTATTTACAAATATCAAATAGTACCCGAAATTCCTAAAACAGCAACCGAAATAGAATTGACGGGTGCCATTTTTTTCTTAAAATAGCACCTGAAATTGAAAAAGTAATTCGACCCCTGCTGCTACACCACATTGCAAATGGTAAAGTCAAGCTTTCTGTCACGGCTGTGGCCAGTGAGATACGAAGAAGCCCCTAATAATCATATGAATCTAACCCATACTTAAAAACTTAAATGTTTTCTGAGAGACTGCCACACTTTAATGTGTAAACTGTTTATATCCTCTTGCAATAAAAGGGCACAAATATTTTGGGCTGCTTCACCACAGTCAGTACCTGGTGTGTTCCGTCTTCGCCGGGAGAATTTCTTGGTAATGTGTTTCCCTTGCCGTGCGTCAATGTTACCCAACAGGACCTGGCCGATATTTTCAGCTCCACTGAAATCTAGGACGTGAGACAGCTCCGTGCAGCACCACTCTGCGAACGTCTCCGGGTATTTCCTCTTCATTATCTCCATGTATAGGAGGGGATTGCACAGTACCTCCGTCGTCATCTTGATGAACGATCACGTAACAAGAATCGGCAGACAGAATTCGTTGAAACTCTGAAGCAATATAAGGATAATTGGATGAAGTTAGGCAAGGTAACTTCTTCCCATGCAGCTGATGGCCTAGCTGCTATATGTGTACATGAATAACCAGTACAATCATGTTATCTGACACAAAGTGAAAGAGTTGCAGTCTCAAAATGAAGTGGGTAATGAATGGAAAATACTTATTTCAAACTCCGTCAATTTTCTGACAATGCCTTACATAGATTATTGTGAGAATTAGAATTGTTTGAATCAGCATTGGGTGGCAAATTTTCCATTTCCACATTATTTCACCCTCTTAATTTTTTAGAGGGCGATTCTACCAAATTTGTGGGCGATTTGCCTGCCGCTTCCATCTATTTCTGACACATACCATGGTGGTATTGATGATAAAGTCTAGGCTAGGCAATCTTTCTCTCAGATTTTATATCGACCATGAATAAGAATACAGTTTTCAGTAGGATTTTGGAAACAATTTGACTCTGATTTAGAATCCGTACCCAGAAGTAACTACTTTTTGCATTCAACAGGGGGAGGGGTTAGGGCATGGGTTAGTGTAGAGGTTAGGTTAGGGATTAGGGTTAGCATAGGGGTTAAGCTAGGTATTAGGGTAGGGATTGTCATGTTATGATGTAGTTACATCCGGGTAGGGGGCCTACGGATTCTAGTACCAACAATTTTTATGGAAAGGAATATAAATCACCTGGCCATTAGGCCTGGCTATTAGTGTTCAAACAGTTATAGGTATCGGGCAGATTATTGCATAATCCGTATCAGTACAAAAGGAGGGCATACCAGTTGTTCTATACAGATTATTAGTTTAGATAACTTTTCCCACAATACCCAATACAACTACCATCTGAGCAAATTAATTTAGACATGATATTCACATACAGTAAGACTATACTGTGATAAACACTAAAAATGAAATAATGCT
>JAODFY010062038.1:0-12236 GCA_027580055.1 Paracaudina chilensis | reverse complement strand
CAAGCCTTATATATGCCTGATTTAGTTGTATGTTTTACAAATTTACATGCAAAAAAGGGTAAATTAGAAATATTTTAGACACAGTGCTGTATGGGTTCCCTGTCACACGCTATTCATGTGGACCAGGGCCATTTTTTTTTGTTTTCTGTCCTAAATACAAAAGTTAATTTTGTACCATTTAACTGTGTAAAGAAAGAATAATAGCTGCATACTTCTTGGATAAAAAAATATATACATATGATACAAGCGTATTGAGTCAAAATACAGCTTAAATTGTGCGCCCCCCCCCCCCCACATCATTTTTTGCAAGAAAGATCTAATAAAAGCTAGACAAATTACAATGCATTTTAGTTGTTGAATACATTAATGTTGTTTAACTGTTGTTGATGTATTGAAAATATCACCAATGTATATCTGCACGACAATCCACAAAAACGGTATGTAACTGCTTCAACACATAAAATATTGTAAAAATATTACCATAGCAAATCCCTGTCACAGTCAATTTAACACTACCACATCCCAGCCAATTTATTCCCAGTGCCACCGCTCTTTATGTAAAAATAACACTTGAACAGCTGCTTGGCCCAAAACCAATAGTATGCAAATGTAACAATTGAAATCGGAGGTTTCAATTTGTTTTGGCTCAAACAAGGACTGACAATACATACCTGATGTAGTAGTTAACATGTTCAAAACAAAGTTTTATGTGAATAGCGCCTTGAATTACGATTGGCTGTGTCCATTGTTTTAATACAAGACTTCCAAACTAGTTCTTGACTAAACACAGGTACTTTACAGGAATTCAGCACAGCTACCTTTATTGCATCAACGCGTGCTGGGTCCAGTGGTGGCTTTTTTAACCCCTGGACATTTGAGGTTGTCAGCTCAAGTGGTGTAAACGCCTTTCTCATCAGCTGCCTTGCGAGTGACTTTGGGTCCTTGAATAAATGGGAGTACGCACCTAATACGTTCGGTAAAAAGCTACATTGCGTGTTCCCTTCAATAGTTTCTTTTGATATAATGTGTGAATGAATGTATCTCAAAAGAGAAATGTGATTTTCTTCGTCAAAGGCTTCATTTGGCATTTGTTGAGGCCGCTCTGATACACCTAACTGGGCCTCAAAATGTATTCTATACATCCTTTCTTCCGTCAATTCTTGTTCTACATTTCCAAATCTCTGCAGTATTGACAGTATCAGTTCATCATGATGTGGCGTGATTGGTCGTGGGTAACAAATCCTGACCTGTTCTCTGAAAGATGCGGGTGTTTGTTGGGAAACGTGGGGTGTGTACCCTTGTGGGGCTGGGCTTCTGATTGACATATCTTGTTGACTAGGCATGGAACTGATTGGGCTGTATACTACTGGTACTGTTGTTGACGACCCCCGTCGTGAAATCATGGGTGTGTACCCTTGCTGTGCGGGATTTCTGAGTAGCAACTCTTCTTGACTAGTCATGGAACTGGTTGGGCTGTCCTCTATTTGTACTGGCGTGAATGACCCCTGTCTTGGGTAAATATTCATGAACTGTTCTCTGGAAGATGGGGGTTCTGGAAATTCTACTGGGCATGATTGATGTTCTCCTGGTTCTGATGGGAGAAGTGTTTGTTGGAAAACGTGGGGTGTGTACCTTTCTTGGGTTGGGTTTCTGACTGGCAAATTTTGTTGGCTAGACATGGAACTGGTTGGGCTGTGTTCGACCGGTACTGTTGTTAACGTCCCCTGTCGTGAAAGAATGGATGAGTGGGTGTACTCATGGAGGGCCGGGCTTCTGGGTGGCATATCGTGTTGAATAGGCGTGGAACTGATTGGGTTGTATACGGCTGGTACTGTTGCTGACGACCCCCGTCGTGAAATCACGGGTGTGTACCCTTGCTGTGCGGGGCTTCTGAGTGGCAAATCTTGTTGACCAGGCATAGAACTGATTGGGCGGCTGTATTCTACTGGTACTGTTGTTGACGACCCCTGTCGTGAAATGAGGGATGTGTACCCTTGATGGGCCGGTAAATCTTGTTGACCAGGTACGGAACTGGTTGGGCTGTCTCCGACCGGTACCGTTGTTAACGACCCTTTTTGTGTTGTGTACCCTTGGGGTGCCGGGCCTCTGAGTGGCAAATCTTGTTGAATACGGCTGTGTTCGATCGGTGCTGTTGTTGAGGAACCATGTCGTGAAACAACAAAGGATGTGTACCCTTGTGGGGCCGGGTTTATTAGTGGTAAATCTTGTTGACCTGGTATGGAACTGGTTGGGCTGTCTTTGACCGGTATTGTTGTTAACGACCCCTTTCGGGAAACAAGGGATGTGTACCCTTGTGGGGCAGGGCTTCTGAGTGGCAAATCTTGTTGACCAGGCATGGTACTGGTACCAGTTGGGCTGGTTTCGATCGGTAGACCTACTGTTTTTGACGAACCATGTCGTGAAATGAGGGATGTGTACCCTTGATGGCCTGGGCTTCTGAGTGGTAAATCTTGTTGGCTAGAAATGGAACTGGTTGTGCTGTGTTCTACTTGTACTGTTGTTGACGACAATTGTCGTGAAATGATGGATGTGTACCCTTGCGGGGACGGGCTTCTGAGTGGTAAATCTTGTTGACTAGGCATGGAACTGGTACCGGTTGAGCTGGTTTCGATCGGTACTGCTGTTGACGAACCATGTCGTGAAATAAGGGATGTGTTCACTTGATGGGCTGGGCTGCTGAGTGGTAAATCTTGTTGGCTTGGCATGGAACTGGTTGGGCTGTGTTCTACTGGTACTGATGTTGACGACCCCTGCCTTGAAATGACGGGTGTATTGTCGGTTGTGGTTGATTGTTGAAGGATTGGTGCATTTACCACTGGCCCGTTTGACGTGAGCTCACCTCCGGAGGTTGGTCCATTTGGTGATTGTCTTTTTTCCAGTTGATGTAAACCTTTAAGCCCAAACCTTATTAGATTATCTCTATTGCCAAGTAATTCATGGAAGTCTCCACGCTCTACTATCTGTCTGTCCTTTTCAGTCATCTCTTGATTTAAAATCGATGAAACAGGAGCCCCAACTGCTATAGTGACAGCTCGCTGTGAAGAAGATAATACAAGATATATACATGAACATTTAAATTGGTGCAACTGTTGTGGTCAGGCAATAATCAGGATCTTTGCAACAAAGAAGACGTGTATATGTGTGACCTGTGGCGGCGCCAGACTTAAGATAAACCGGGAGTGAGTGCCGCCTCTCAGTTGCAATTGTTTTACAATCTGGGACAAGGAGGCAAGATAAAAACAATTGGGCCAAATCCCCCTACTTCGGGACAACATATTTGGGACAACATATTTGGGACAACATATTTGGGACAACATATTTGGGACAACATATTTGGGACAACATATTTGGATGCGGATTGCAGTTTTATTCTTTTTCATATATGCCTAAGCTTATCATATAACATAGGTTGACCAACATTTTGTTTACTTTTTCATGAAAAATGTAATGTTGAATGGCTGAATTCCGACAACTTCAATATTCATCCGCCGAAATTGTGACTAAAAAATGTGAAAACCCATAACTTTTGTGTCAGCGACATGTTTCTCTGTCTTATATGCAACACCACGAAACAAAAATAACGGTGACAATAAAAAAAAATTAAAAGGAAAAAAAATGAACCCAAAAAAATGTAAACCTCACAAAAAAAAAATGATTAAAAAAATATTTTGTTTTGATTGCGCAATATCCTCGTTCACGGAGTAAGTTTTAATTAAAACTGTTCGTATCGTAAGTTCGATTTTGTGCAACGCATCTTAGCGAAGATTCCCTAACACCGCAGTTCAGGCACAGACACGACCCAGTGGCCGACCGTGAAGGACTTACCACTTATTACTACTAGTTTTCGAAGGTCGCTATTTTTTGTGGTCACAAATTTTAATTTTTGTCACAACTTTTTTTTTTTTGGGGGGGGGGGGTGGTCAGTATTTTTTTGAGGGGGGGTCCCTATTTTGGGGGGTCAGTTTTTCTTTTTTGTTTTCGGGTGACTATTTTTTTTTATGTCCCTAATAAACCACCGTATTTACTCACTTCCTTAGTAACTTTTTTTTTCTTTGCCATTTTGTCATCTGCTGCGGTTTGATGTGGCCTTTTCTCAGACCTGTTTTTGTCACCTGTTTTCCGAGCTAACGGCTGTACGTTTTCCTTTCCCTTAGACTTCTTCTTGCATGGCTTTTTACTCTGAAAACAAAAAAATAATACCGTTTTTTTTTAAATAATGCAGCCACTATAAATACAATCATTCATGCTGATATCTGTAAATGTGTATATTATTGTATTCTATGATGGCAGGTGGTTGAGTTGTATTACCCCACGATGAGCTGATATGTTCTCTATTGTTTTTGTTGTACATGAACTGAATATTAATGAGTGAACCGGTAGATATTAATGGAGGTCTTTGCAACCATTTGCTTGATGCCACAAGCATATTTCAGCAAACGTTTCGTTTGTCCGTTCAACTTCATACTTGGTAAGGTTTAGTGTTTACCATATAAGTAGTTTATGCGACATTGCTGTTGGTTTCCATGTATATATTGCAATTAAAGAACGCAAATGTCAGTATCTCTTCACAATAATTGTAAATACTAACACTTTACGATTTCATGGCATCGGAATCACTGAAGTGAACGTCTTCACTTTCTTTTTGAAATCACATTAAATTTTAATAAAGAATCTGGCAATATGTGATGTCATCAGTTCACTTTGGCTAGAGTAATTTTCATGCTCTTTAAACATGAATTTGTACGCTCCCGAAAACAAATTTCACAGCCTTTTTTTATTCAGTGAAACAGGGCAGCTTCAATGTGTTTGTATATCACGTATGCTCCCCAATTGGGGAAGAGGGTTGTACAATGTACATATGTAAACGATTTTGTATACCTGTAGTACAGGGAAACCAGAAAACCAACAGGTTTTGTGGTTCCGATGTCATTGATGAGATTTTATTACCCTAATTTCATTGTGATATGGAAATATTGACATTAAAAAATATAGGCCAGCTGGCCACTCATTAATCTTCCTGTAATAGACAACAATAACAATGAGGCATATACAAATCATAGAGCATCTAACAGTTGAGTATGACAATATTTCAATATTTAAAAACTCTCCTTCTCTGGAAATTGTGTTTTCAAGCTATTTTGAGCGATTTAGCATAATCGCCGCCCATCCATGAATATTAATTATATGAAATGTGAATGTAATGTGACAATGTACTACTCATCAACTTACATCACCATACCAAGTATGAAGCAGATCGGACATACCGTTAAAGATACTGACATTTAATTTGTTTTTACTTTAAGCACTGCATCTAATTAATATTCACGACATGACCACGAAAACAATAGTGCCATGTACCCATTATGCCCAACATATATATCAAGTAGGATATATTTCCACCTTCTCCTTGAGATATCGTGTTTACAAACTCAAGTATCACACATACACACGCACACATATACGCCAGTTTGACTGCATAGGTTCCGTGCCTGCCTTTGGCATCGGAACCAATAATATGAATACGTTTGGCTCACAATCAAAGGATCGGAGCGCGCGTTGTCAGATTATCCTGACATTTTTTGTCCAAATTTCGACTGACTATGGGTGGGGCTCACAATAGTTCATGAAGCCTGGCGTCATTTTATTTTAAATTCAATTCAAGTTCTACATTACCTTTGATGCAGATGCAATATTTGTCTTCGAGGATAGCACATCGCGAGCAACATTCTTTGGTAGGCTATCATGTTGGATTTTGTTAACACTTTCCTGTAATGTAGAGAAAAAATACTATTAATAAATGTCTTTGTCATGTAGGGTATACCTTTCATAACCTTACAGTATCTTACAAATTATGAGGCTGACAGATCAGAAATAATTGCATATACCCCATTGCCATTGTTAATTAATATTCATGAAATGTGCGCCAGTGGCGCTGGCATGGGGGGCACGTGCCAAGCCCCTCCCCATGCAGTGGCATTATTACTCAATTCAATGTTGTCATATAGCTGTATCGCAACAAACTTTCAGCTTGAGAGTCAAGCAGGGGTCAGAATTCTCATGACTCTTTGCCTTGCGAACCCGAAATCTTTAGACAGGTTGCATCGATACAAAATTTTGTGATGTTGTTAGGTGATCGTAGTCGTTTTTTGTATGGAACGTATGAATATAATGAAGCAGGGCTGCCAGAAACAATTCAGGATTTGCGGCCAAATCATATATTTTTTCCGGCCAAATTCGGTCAAATTGGATTTAGCCCCAAATCGGCAAAATGTAGCCAAAATTAGGCCAAATTTACGTCGGTGAACACTTGGAATAAGCCAGTTCACAGTTACAAGTGCGCATGCCCAAAATGAAAAGTGTACAGGGTATAAACGAGACGATCGCTCATAGCATTAGTGTTACAGTCTTCACTTAAAATCTTATAACTCGCTACATTTGTGGATGATTTTATTGTTCTATGTATAGGGGTAATATTTGTGAAGTTTTGTATCACCAGGATGAGCATTTTATTCAAAGTGAGCTTTCAAAAAAATTCTTATACACTGTTAGTACTGAACGTACCAGTGTTTGTCCTCATTTGACCTTTGACATCATATCATTATAATCACTTTATAATATCATTAACTCTAACCGTGAACTGGCTTATTCTGCTGATCAAACGGCCAAATAGCAGAACTGAGAAAAACAATTGCCCATTATCGAGCAAAAATAGCCAAATTGTGAATGTTTTTGCACTAAATTAAAAAAAGGCCACACTTTGGCCATCTTTCGGCCAAATCGGCCAAACGAGATTTTTCCGGCCAGGAGCAATTAAAAAAGCCAGATTCGAGGAATTTGACCGCAAAATCGGTAATTTGTTGGCCCACATTGACACTATTGACAGCTAATTGGTACTAGGCTGTAATAAATGTATTAGGCTATATGGAGTCTCTTACCTTCTCATTCACATTGACTTGATTCAGAGGGGCCACAGGGATGTTAGGTGTATTAAGGTCGTTGGTCTCCGGTACATACTCCCGCAAATGTTCATACTTGAATGTTCTGTCAGCTGTGTGAACCTGTATATGTTGAAATATAAACTCCTTAAAATGTAAATGTTTTCGCAATGCAGTTGGGAGAATTCGTCCCCGTCTGAAATGGGGGAGGGTCTACGGGGAAGGTGTCCCCCTCCGCCTTTGGATATTTTTCGAAATAAAAACCTCGCTAGACGCACAATGGTGCCACCACGTGCACTTGCTATTTTCAAGCTTGCGATTCTGGGGGAATTTCAGGGGCGCCGCCAGGGTTTTGTGATGGGGGTAGGGGTAGCCTTTGTAAAGGCGTTTTCGGCAAAGTAATTACGTTAATCTGCCGCTAAGTAGTCTTGCCCCCTCTCATTGCGCATGCTCTGATATCTGTCGTCGTATTGAAAAGGGGGAGTTTCACTACAGAACGCGAATCAAACGACGAAGAGACACAGCAGGGTCTAGGGTGGGGGTGTTCACGATCCAAAATGGTATTAGTAATCTGTGTCCTGGGGGCAGGGGCGTGGCTAATCTGAAATGTTGAGGGGGCCCATTGATTTCATGTGGGGGCCCAATGATTTCACTGGGGGGGGGGCTGTCTACAAGATCTAAGCAGAACGCCGACATAGGTTGACGCGTAACGTAGCATCGAAATTTTCGCCAAAAAATGTCTCCAACATTACAGGAAATTGCACCATCGGTTGGCGCGTAGCGAGAAATTATGCTAAATATACCTCCTAAATCGCCGGATATGACACTTTCCAGGCCTTGCAAGTAGCTTCAAAACCATTGTTTTAGATCTCATCAATGAAAAAATGACTTGTAGTTGAAGTAGGTTAAAAATGCTTGCGCCCTAGCGGCGTGCGCTGGGCCATTCGCCAAGTGAGGGGCGAAAATTGCGTCTTATTCCAGATTGACGGCTATATTTGCTCCAAAGTGAAAAATTCTGGTGATCATGCTGCCGAATAAAATTTTTTGCCCAATGTGAAACATGTTTGACCTTACCATGTTATAATTTTGAGAGGAATTACAGTCTAGAGAACAACAGCATCATAGTTGTAGAAAAATCAACGGTTACAAATAATTAATTCCTTAGCCCCTCTATTTGCTCTCCTTCATGGACTTTTTTAATCCCCCGACGGAGCGATTTCCCACCGACTGGCCAGCATTGGGGCCATGAGCCCCCGCCGATACGTTCATAAAAATAATACACATCTGCTATCGCGCAACACATCTTGTGGTGTGGAGGGGGGAACCGCGGGAACCTGTCTAATACAAAACATATACTTTTAAAATCCACATTACAAACGTGAGAGGTCCCTAGGCCTATTTAAAATAAAAATCGGTACCCCCCGCGCCAATCAATGGTGGCGCTCCGCTTAGATTTTTTTTTTTTTAAACCAATATTGGTATTTTTAAACTGCAACAACATCTGGGGGATGATAACGTTGTCCATCCTTAGCCCTTTTCAAAAATTTGAGGATATATCCACCCCCCATGGAGTTCCGCTCATGTTTTTTAAATTAATAATATAAATGTAGATTTACCTCACAATTCCACGGATCGTTGGCTTCAATTGTGTGCACGTCCCATGCAGAACCCTCAGTTTCTTTGTGGCAAATTTGATCTCCTCGTTGGTAAGTTTTTGGATCACTCGATTTCCAATACGCTCTGTTCAGCTTTACTTTCCGCCGTATTATGGGCTTCCTGACAAAAGCGCTATCAACGACAGAGGATTCGTTGTAGCCAGTCCATTTAATCGTAATGTTGTTGTTCTCTACGGCGAGTACTCTACCAGGCCACCATATGCCTGAAAATGGATCTAAACTTTGGACATTGGATTTCACTTTAATGAGCGGTGATTGAGACATGGTGATTGAGATTGGACTTCTTCCAAGTGAAAGTATGCAACAGATCACACCCTTCTTATACTGATCTTCCCATTTGAAGTTCCGACGTGCACACTGGAGCACAATAGTGAATGTAAAAAGAAAGGGCCGATGATCCGCAGCGAACGCGTCACCTAGTCAGTACAAGCTTTGTTACATTGTGTCACCAACCGTGTGATAATCCAAGGGACAAACAATACTTTACCCTAATAAGCTTCACATGCTCTTTTAACTTTCCATTGTAAAGTAAACCTCAATTGCTTGGCCACTGGTTAATTAGACCCTTTCTCGATCCACATTTCCCGCCAAAAATGAGTTGACCGCCAAATGCAGGCCGCAGTATATGGGTTGCTTATGTTAATGCTTTAAATTGTATTTGTTTAGACGAAAAGAGCCATCGCTCTCGCCAGCTCGAGTTTTTTTTTTACATAAATTACAACTTTCCCAAAAATACTTTGCATTTTTTGATCGTGCGACATGAACTTAACTTGCAATATTGTTGACATACCTTAATTATATATTAACCTAGAACAGCTCAATATCCTGTTGCCTGTCCGTGACTAAATATAACGGCAGGAACAACTTTCTGCAGATGACTGATATATTTCGTGCACTTTTCTGCGTTAACTCTGTGTTTCCAGAAGTACAATATACCAGCCACTAATTCTTCTTGATTACTTGCTTTCCAATGCTGAAATAAACACAAATATAGTATTTATAAAAAAAATATATAATATCACATCTGAGTTTATATATGCATGATTATGTGGTTGTTATATAGCCTGAATAATATATTTTACTTTTTACTTTATTTTCTGCAGTGCTACTGAGTTGAGGGCCAGCCCTTCCCTCGCTTTCTCCACATCCGCCTTGTACTATTGTAGGCCTACTATATGGGGTGGTGCCGTGGTGGATTTTTCTGAGGTGGGTGGGGTCTGGAATGACATGTACATGGTCGGGGTCTATGGGAATTTTAGGGGTGACGTCGGTCTAATTGTCTGTGTGTGGGTTGGGGAGTTGTTCGGTTGGACAATGACTGAAGTAAGGATGGCTTGGTGGGTCTGAAGCGGTGGAACTGTTGCTTCAGATTGGTCTCAGGCGGTTGAACATGTGGATGAGGTTCGGTATGGGTAGTGCCTGATGGGGATATGTGTGTGAAACGTCAAGTTTATTCTGGGTGGGACTGAATGATGCCCAATTGAGAGTCTTGTGGGTGGAATGACTGGACGGAAACCTAGCCGTTTAGGCCAGTCATAAGTTACTTTATCTTTTGTGGATGGCGGCATCGACGCCGATACTAGGGGTTTCGCAAAGACTCACATATAAACCATACTCCGTGTGTCAGGACAACTTTCGGCCCGGACGCGCCTTATTTGTAGAACAAACTAGCGCAAATTTTCGGGTAACCGCGCCCTAATCACACCAAATGGTGGTCGCAATACGGTGGAAATGTAACATTTACATGGGAAAACAACCCTACAAAATTATGTACAGTGTGGGATATTTGCGCTAGCGTTCTATAGTAAAAAAAGGACGGTCAATTTAATTTCATTAACAAAACAAATCATACGTACCTTACGCAAGAATGTTTTAAGCTCGTGCCACATATTCTCTATGGGGTTTAGATCGGGTGATTCTGGAGGAGTTTCCCAATATACAATGTCATTGTCTTGAATAAATGATAATGCGAGCTTACTTCGATGTTTTGGATCATTGTCTTGGCAAAATCGGTAGTTCTTGTCCGGAAATGTTTGCTCAATAAATGGAAGAAGGGTATTTTTCAATATTTCCTCGACATAGTAGGCGGAGTCCATTATACCTCGAAATATTTTAACATCCGTTGCACCTGCAGTAGAGATTCCAGCCCATACATGCACCTTTAGAGGGTGTTTGGGTTTGGGTTTCAGTTTTCTCTTGTAATTGGGATCTCCTTTTTTACGAAATGTTAGCTTTGCATGGCTGTCTAGTTCAATTGACGTTTCATCAGAGAAAATAACATTTTGAAATGTTTCGTTATCATGAAAACAGTTCAGGGCAAAGGCTAATCTTTTTGCTTGGTTCACGTTCCTTATCATCTGACAATACCCCGGTTGTGAAGGGCTCCATCCAATACTTCTTCTCATTCTCCTTATAGAAGTAAAGGACATGTCTGTGTTTGCTTCCGCAGCAATAATTTTGTGAAGGTCAGGGGAGGTAAGTTCATCGTTGTTTTTCAGATGACAGTCAATTATATCCCGAAGTTCCAATTGATATTTCTGTGGTCGCCCTGGCCTACCGCGGTCGTTAACTGAGCCGGTTTCATTGTATCTAGAAATTAAATTGATTATACCACCATAACTCGCTGAGAGTCCTTCATCCTTTAAAGTTCTCTGAATATCTGCCTTAGAGTAACCAAATTACCAAATTGATTCAAAGCCACTATACGCGATCTTGTATAATCGGATAAACGCGGAGCCATTCTTGATACTATTTTGATGTGACTCTACGTGCCACATAAATTGCATCGGCGACTCCGATAACGCCGTAAGCTATTTGGAGACACAGTTACAATAAATACAAGAGACATAATGAAACGCTATGTTCCCGTCATACCGAATCCGAAGAGACGCTATTTTTGGTCAGATAGACCCACCCCATTTAGACCGTCATTCTATTGTTCCCCTCAGTGTATAAAGTTTATACATGTGCCAACATTTCTTATCTGTAGTTTATTAAACTGTTGAATCGGTATAATTTGTGCAACTTTTGGTCCCGATGCCGCACGATCAAAAGGTCTTTGGGCACTTTTGCCGGAGGTCATTTGAGAGTAGTACACAAGTTATCTGTTCGGCCCAATACATATAGTACACACATGAAACGAAGCTTTGGTATCATTTGGCCCAGCGGCGGGACGATGCTGATTGCGATCAACCGGCGAATCGCTGGACAAATTGACGGTGGGTGCCACAGTTGGCCCGCTGTCGGGTGAACCTCGGCATGTTATCCTCGGCATGTCAATGACCCCCCCCCCCAAGCACTTTTCTCAATAGCATTAACTTACCAGAATATTTTGTGGCTCGGATGCCATAACAATTTAGTATGTATTAGACTATTTTGACATTCATTTCTGAAATAACGTACTAATTTACTTCCGTCTTTTCGGGCGGGTTTCCAGAAATGACAAAGTATTTCCAGACCCGTTACTGACCCGTTTTCTGCAGTAGGTCCGTATACTTGAACGCGCGGCTCGTCACTGTGCTACTTAACCGGGTTTTTCCGCCAGCTAGCGGGCCCGGAAAACCCCTCCAGGGCTTACGTCACATCGGGATGTGTTGAGAAAATA
>JAODFY010062037.1:0-18973 GCA_027580055.1 Paracaudina chilensis | reverse complement strand
AAGAATGTCACCACAATCTCTATGAAATTTGTGATTGATCGAGTCCCAATCAACTAAATAGCGAAGTAATTGACCAGTGTATAGCTGGAGGCAGATTTCTAGCATAGGCCTATCTGGGGCTAGTCTTATCAAAGACGATAGTAAACTGTTACGTCGATGGTCCCCCATTCATTAAGTTCCTGAAAATTAATATAGGTTGCGCTATTCCGTTAAAACTATATATATACCAAAACGTCCGTGTTGATACTTCAAACAGGAAGTATAGATATAGGAGAACGCACAAAAGAGCTAACATTATATAGAGACCGTCGACCCTGCAAAACCGTAGTAAGGTCTTAATTAACAACACTAATCTGGGGCGAGCGTTGTTGTCTTTTTGAAAAAGAATAGCCTGCAAAGAATAGCTAGACTAAAAAAAACTCTCTGAAAAACCCAACCCAATAATCACATTTGTTGGAATAATGATAAAAGTATTTTTTTAAAAAGTGATAAAAGTAAATTTATATATTAACTGTAATTAAACAATTATATTTTTTGCCTTTTTATTGACAAAAATCATATAAGGTATGCATGAATGGGGTTAATCAATCAACGGTGGAGCGTCGGTCGAGCTGGATTATCCTATAGATAAACCCACGCTGACCGTTGATTAACCCCTAATTAAGTATCTGCCAAAATTTGTGATATGATCATTTTACGTGGACTGACTGGAGGGCTCTTTTTTATTCTTTATAATTGTCATGCTTTTTTATAATTTTTAAATGTATAGTACATCAATTGTTGCTCGAAGATGAGATTTTCTAATTAAAATATTTAACGAATTATAACGCCAAAAAACAAAAGCTTCCAAGCAATAATCCGGATTTGCCATGACAATTACCCTTCTTTTATCAAAAGGAGATTTTGCCATTCGTTTCCCTTGTATTATGATTAAAAGACTTCCTGGATCTTTCACATCGTAAATCTCCCAATTTGCGACGAAATTATGCCATAAATGAATGAGTGTTGCATTTTGCCGTCGAACTCAGAACTGGACCTACAGTGTAGATATCACCTATACTGAAGGGTATATACATTTTTCGTCTTTGTGAAGAATATCATTAAGTTTTGTTGCAAATTATGAATCTGTCATACATTGTCACACTATACATGCATTATGATGTGGTATAATGATGTCAAAATTGTTTAAAATAAACCCTTTATTTAACGATAAAACAATCATTAAATATTGCTTTAAATGTTGTCCTCCAACAAATTGCCTTTTAGATGAAAAAGATTATCAAATCATTTTTTTAGCTTAACCCCATCATGCTGGTGTAGCTAGTGTCCTGCTCTATCCTCCATATATATGTCTACCAGCTATCTGTCACAATTGTTCAAAGGACTCCTATGCATTCAGGTGTTGTCGGATTTTTAGAAAACTCAAGATCCAATGATTGGGGTCATAAGAAGTATCTTGGGGTCACAAGAAATGTCATCTGAAAGTGCTCAAAAAGCCTTCTATTGCATTACAGTTGCACTTTTTTATTTTTTTTGAAAATTTGTCATAATGAACTATGGGTAGTGCTTCTTTCGGGGTTGGGGTATTTGAGGTCAAAGGTAAACGGGGGGGGGGGGGTCATACATGGTCATTATCTGACAACACTAAAAGGCAGCTTCCTACAGGTTGTACAGCTTAAAATTTTTGAAAGTTGGTCATAATGATCCTTGGGTATTGCTTCCATTTGGGGTATTCAGGAATTTGAGGTCTAGGTCAGTTGGATAAGTAGTAATGATCATATCCAATATGTTCCCATACCATATTTGGTATGAGCTACTATGCACCAATGATGATTTCCATCCCTGTATCCCCCACTATCCCCCCCCCCCCCAAAAGAAAGGGGGGATATTTTCTCTGTTGTATTACCCATGCATTTCTGCAGCATACATGGTTCTTCTTAGCGATTACTTTCAGCGACCATGCGAACACATTTCTTTTTCATCGTGCATCATGCAGGAAATTTCGCAAGAGACAGACATCCCTAGCAAGGACCTCATTCGAGCCCTGCAGTCTCTGGCCCTGGGCAAGCCGACCCAGAGAATTCTGGTGAAGGAACCCAAGGGGAAAGAAATAGGTGAGTCCAAAGAAACGGGCGGCTATAAGCTTCTTCCATCAAGCATTAAAGGTGGAGTTGCAAGTAGCAAATCCTACCAAAAAGTCAGACTTTCAATTGGCTCAGTTAAACACTTTGGAATCTATGAATGAACACATCCCTTGTTTTAGTAACTTCAAATGCAACTATAAACACTTCAATGAGAAAGTTTACTAACAGGTTCATTAAATTAGGAACATTAAATTAGGAATCTGTGAATTCTCTGTGTCACCGAAAACTCTCTGTGTGAAATCGCTACTTGCAACCCCACCTTTAACATAGTGTACAGGCCTAGAGGATAGTCTGCTGTGGGACTGGTTTGGAGTGGAGGGATGCTAGTTAGTATGCTGGGTTTACATCATATTTTTAGTTCTGCCACCAGGTGTGCTTTAGCAAAAAAGTCAATAATTGATCAATTTTCTCATTTGAGAGAGGCAGGCTGGTGGCACATCTTTGTTTTTTTGTGGGCAACGTTCTCCCAGCCCCGGTCGTTCTTTCCTATTTCAAGGGTAAAGGCTGATTTTCTCTGTTACGATTTTCGCTTTTAGCTTAAACTTACTAACCGCCATCTTTGGTAACTATATATGTATATCAATATTTTTCTGTGTTTTGCAGAGAACAGCCATATATTCACTGTCAATGACCAATTCACATCCAAGCTCTACCGAGTCAAGATCCAAACAGGTAGGTGAAATTATTTCTCAGTGTCAGCCCAGTCAGTATAATGTCGCCGAGTGCATCCTGAGGCCTTGGTTTGATGTTAAAGCATAAGTGTATCCTCTTAAACTTTGCAATTATGGGTGAACTTGCCCTTTAAGGGTACTGTCAGGCTTTGAGCAACAAAAGACTTCTTTATCTCTCAGTATACTGGTTTAATCATTCAGTCAATCCTTCATCTTATAAAACAACTACATTCTAATCATCATGCCAATTTTCACTCTCATTAGCTAAAAAATCAAGCGAAAAATCATGTTTACTCATTTTTCGGCGACAAATTGTATGCATAAACCAATTACTTCAAACAACCAGTGAGATATACAAATGTTTACGTATGTCATGATGGCAATTTTAGCTAGCATAATTTTAGCTCACAATTTTAGCTCATTTTAGCATAATTTTAAGGGAATATTTTTAAAAGAAAATAAAGTCAGCAGGATAGTACCTTTGATATCAGAGAAGCATGACTTGCAGTTATTGTCCTGTGACAAATTACATACATCGGCCAATAATTTTTTTCAATAAATAATACAGCATTTTGAAAACGTAATGGAATATGAAATGATTTCAATTTTGAGTTAGAAGAATTTGGGGTGGGTTTTCTATCAATTGAAGAAAAAAAAACTCCCATAGTACATTCAAATATCTTATGTGGATTGTTTCTATCATCAGTTGCTGCAAAAGGTGAATCAGAACCGGAGCGAAAGGAGACGAGAACAAGAGTCGACGAAGACAGGAAACATGAATATCCTTTACTTCCCCGTCTTATTTTTTTTTTGTGGGGAATATTTTAAATGGACCATTTGGCACATGACAATGGAAGCTAATCTGATTAATATCTATGAGTGGGCAGGGCTTAATGTGTCCTTGTGTTTTTGTTGATCATGACTTGCATATGAATGACTGTGGATTGATGTCCTTATCTCCACAACAGTATGTCTGATCAGCTTCATATAAGGTACACTTTGGTCTGCGAATGATGATGTACATTTCCATATGACGGTGAAATTTTCACCAGTCTCCAATGTTAAGGTGTGTCAAATGAGTAAGGTTTAATAAAATGTTACTAAGTGGCATCGTAACCACAAAACATTTTGGTTTTCTGATCTCAGTTTCTTACAGTCATAATGGATTATATGTTTAAAAATGAATTCCTTAATTTTGTGTTCTAACGATTGAGGCAGCGGTAGTCCGTATCATGAAGGCTAGGAAGAAGATGCAGCACACAGTATTGGTACAGGAGGTCAGTACTCTTATAATAATAATAATAATGTCACGCATTTATATAGCGTTTTATCACAGAGGTCTCAAAGCGCTTTACATATATTACCCTGGTCATTGTCTAACCCACACTGCTGTGCACAATCCTAGCTGTTCACTCCCGACAGGACATTATGATATATGTCACAATATATCGTGTCCCCCCGGGGGACTTCCCTATAGGTGCAGCTACAGTACAGCGCTACCTACAGTGTACAAGTTACCTCGTAGGTCCCCAATTAGCACCTGGGTGGAGAGAGGCAATCTGGATAAGATGTCTTGCCCAAGGACACTATGCAGTAGCCCGACCAGGACTCAAAACCTTGGGGATTATGAGGTCGAGCCCTAACCACCTGGCCACCATGTCCCGACAAATATAAGATGCATTATGAGATCACTAACTTTGATGGTGTGTGGGGTGATTAATTGTTGGCTTTATGTTTTATATGCATGTAAGGTGGGATTATAACTCCCTTCATTTAAAAAGGAGGGGGGACAATTCTCCATTCACCGACACAAACCATTCTTCTCATCAACACCTTGTGAATTCAATCAACGGAAATATTAAAATGAAATGCTTACCACGACTCGGTATGAAGAGCGGCCATGTTGAACTGTGATATCACGTCAAATCCCTCCAAACAGACGACTAGGGTGAATTCAAAGAAGAGATTTGTACTCTATCGACGATACGTTACGCCAGTATATGTTAGTGCTGTGTAATCTACATATCTGCAGATGTTTATAGTTAGGATTGCATTGGGCTGTTTGGAGGTATTTTCCGTCATCTGACAAAGTGGCGATGTCCAAGGTAATGCAATACAGGAAACACTGTTTTCTTTTGCTGTTGCTTCATTCAGACCATGTCTGTCCTTCCCTCTCTACACATGTCTAAGTTGTAGGGGGTTTCACCCCAGGCGATACCCCTCTAGGTTGACATCTTCTCTCCTGTTGATAGATCATGGAGCAACTGAAGTCCAGGTTCCACCCAAGCCCGCAGGTCATCAAGAAGAGAATAGAGAGCCTGATTGAAAGAGAGTACCTGGACAGAGCCGCGGAAGACAGGTAAGAAGAACAAACTCTTATGGTACCGTGACAACGGAGTTGAAAAGATGACAGGCCTACACTTAATGCAAACAGCAACATGCGGTTGGTGGGGGTCATTGAGGTGTTCATAGTTGCATTTGAAGTTACTACAACAGGGATGGGTTCATTAATAGTTTCAAAAGTGTTCAACTGAGCCAACTGAAAATCTGACTTTTTGGTAGGTTTTGCCACTTGAAACCCCGCCTTTAAACAGAATATTTGTTACCGTGATTTCCTATGAAATGATGCACCCTGTCCAAACAATTTTGACCAAGAGTGTAGATAGTATTTCCGTTCACTACATTTTGAAATGTTTTAATTCAGGTCGTGTACATATTACTAACCATCTCGAAAAAGATACTTATATGGAGAATCATACAATTTTTTTTGGTCCACTCTTCGCCTTAGATGGTATTTTCAATAACAATGTTTCAAATATTTTGGTTTGATTACAACCACAATGACCTCCAATGAATTTGAGGAGTATTAGGCATGTCATAAAAATACATCAACTATTTGGCAACTTACTAGAAAAAAAACGGAGGTACTAGTAACGTCATCTAGTACAATTTACCCATTGCAAAGAGAAAAAGTTCTGGGGACCACCGCTTATTCTATAGCCAGGTCATGGGAATAAAAACTTGCAGTACATTCAAGATGTTTAAAAAAAATCTTAAAATATATCTTCCTCCATCAGGCTTATCAGTAATTTTGTATGTATATTGCTCACTTTTTATTAGGTATGCTCTATGTTTTTTGTACAGCACCACTTGATTACATATCTTTTGTAGAAATCAGGGCTATATAACGATGCATTACATTTGTCTCGTGTTTATGTAAACACGACATCATGGTCCCATTACACTTAGCTCGTGAACATGGGTCCTGTAGTGTAGATTTGAAAATGACCGGGACTTCACGACTCAACTGGTCAAATAATGATGATAATTTGTGACCGGTACAGTAAGTGAAGTACATGATTGATATGAAGCACTAAATGTTGAAAGGTGGGAAGACATAAAACTTAGTGATTAAGATTATTTCATCAGCGCTGAAGTCGAGGTCGTTTTTGAATTCCCACTTCATGGCCCGTATTCATGAGTTCTGAGCTAAATGTGACGGCCCTCCCACGATGTTGTGTTTGCGTAAACACAAGACGAATGGAATGCAACACATGACTCATCACTCAGCTAAGTATCTCTGGTTTAATTCCAACACCTGTCCTCTCATGTTTTACAGGAAAGTCTACGTCTATGTCGCATGAGGATTGGCTGCGCTGATTCAGCTACAAGCAGAGACGTTGAGGTCCCCCCTCCCTCTTCCCCACAGATCATTTCTCAGTGGGCTGCTTCCTGCAAATGTTGTGACCTTCTCGTAATGTATCCTTGTAATTTTAAAGACGGAGCATTTTTTGTTGTGTGCATGAGCTAACAGGACGGAGGGAAGTTGAAGTAGTTCCGTTTTGATCCGATCTTTGTTGCTGCGCCGTTGTTTGACGAGGGAAAATAAAACATATTTTGTGATAGTTGCTTGTAGATGTTCACAGATAGTTTCCCCGGAGATGAGGTTGCTTATTTGACTGTCATTTGAAAAATCTTCCCCCTGACTCTGGTATTGGATGTAGATTCAACCTGCTAAGTAATGTGATGCATTGAATATTAATCTTGTTTGCCAAAGGGGGGGATGTGTGGATTGAGGCATAAACTTGAATGCCTAAAATTCATGTATATAAAGTGTGACCAAACGGTTAATATTTCTCTGTCCCAGAAAGTAAACCAGTATATACCCTTGCTCAAAATGTATACAAAGCGTCACCAAACCTTTAATATTTCTCTGTACCAGAGAGTAAGTCGGTATTTGCAAGTAAGGCCTTGCAGTCCGTTGGATGGATCTCTCCCCATGATCCGTGGGGCTTGATTCCATCGCTGCGATTCATGGTGGATATCCCCATGATGTCCCATGAGATGAATATCCTTGTGGGGATGCAGGGTGGATATTCTACTGGGGGATAGAGGATACAGGATGGACAATCTGCTGGGGTAAAGGATGTATATCCCCTTGATATCCCATGAACCATGAGATGGATATCCCCTGATGATATAGGTTGTGGTGATACAGGTTGTGTACACATGGGGTTCAGTATGGTTATCCCACTGGGGATACAGTAGGGATATCCCTTGGGCAGGATGGAAATCTTACTGGGGATACATGAGGGATATCCTAATAGGATAAAGGATGTATATCCCTTGGGAATACAGGATAGACATTTTACTGGGGATGCAAGATGGATACGCCACTGGTGATGCAGGATGTGCACCCATGGGGGTTCAGTATGGATATCAAATTTTGGGATACAGAAGGGATATCCTTTTGGGGATACAGGATGTATATCCCATTAGGGATACAGGAGGGATATTTTACTTGGATAAAGAGATGGATATCCCTCTGGGATGGATATTCCTCTGGGGATATGGTAGGGATAACCTAATAGGATAAAGGGTGTATATCCCATGGGGATACATGATGGATATCCTTCTGGGGATAGAGGATGCAGATCCAGGAAATGGATTACATGATAGTTGGAAACTTCTTATCGACAAGTGACAATGTGCTGTATCATATTAAGATTTCATAATTGCTTGAAGATATGCAAGACTGCATTCGTCTTTTGTATACGGTGAAAATTCTTTGCCAGAACTGCTTAAGACAATGCGCTAGAAGGTTCTCTTTCTGTTAGCACCAAAGGGGAATAAATTAATTCAATTCAGTCACTAATTTTTTCATACACTCAATAGACACCGCATCAAAAAAGTATTAAAAAAGTATTACATCATATATTATGAAAAAGGGAGAGCGCTCCCCAAAATGGTATTCAATGGTATGGAGCAGTATATTTAGCACCCTTGTTTTAAAGATTATTGCTTAAATGGAAGCTGCATACATCACACAGGATTTCTCAAGCACAACCTTGCGATGTTGTTGAATTAATTGACTCTGATGATTTATCGATTGTCTTGACGTTCAACTCCCCCCACCCCTCCTAAAAAAAAAGAAGCGTTGATACTGGTATTTGCTGACTTTTGAGGGTTGAGATTTTCACAAATTAAGCAACACACAATGTCTAATATTATAATGGTAATGCATGTAGACTGGGCCTGAACGGCACATCTGTTACTTGCGGCAGTTCAGCCCCATGGGCCATTGTGACCATGTCCCATCCATTTTGCCATGGATAAGAAACCTGTAAAAGGAAGCTCAATATCCTAGCAGAACTGTTGCAATGACAGTAGTTTTATGTTATGTTCACACAACTATGTTTGGTTTCACAGGGGCACAGGATTAATTCTGAAATAGAATTTGTTCTGTTGTTCTTGACTTCACTGTAGTAATAATAATAACAATGTAGAAGAAACAAACCAAATAATTAAAAGATTATTAACACGTTCCGGCAGAACCCAGTATTTTCCTTTTAAATGGAAGCAAAGAAATCTCATTTTGTTAGTATTTTTGTGGGTTTGAAATCTTATCAAGTTTTTTAGTTTAGAGGGCGGTATAGTGAAAAAACTGTGTAGTTTATTTAAAGGTGGTCTTAAAATTCTACCACGCATTGTACACCAAACATTGTGCTATTTATCCACATGGTATTACAATTCTAATGTATCATGGGGCATTAATGTGGAAATACTGTGGAGTGGTGGGATGAGGGTACGTCGTGTCCTATTCATATACGTGGGTGGCATTGTTCCAAATCACTGAAATATGGGACACATGATCAGTTTAAAGGGGCTATATATAAATAAATGGAATTCAGGCGGGTTTTGCTAGTCTGGCAAAACTCATAGATCCTTTGGTGCATGTTCTGAAACTATTGATTACACTTGCTCTGGAGGGCAAAAATACCTAGGACACCACCCAATGATGTGATTCCTGGTTGTAGATTTGTAAGATAGCTGAAATATTTGGCTTTTAGAAGCTTACTAATTGGTAATACGGTAACCTATAAACTTAACTGTTTAAATCTGTTTAGTTGAAGGTGATAGGTCATCTCAGTTTTAATTGGGAGGCTACAGAGGTTACAAACACTATGTTACCATATCTGTGATTTGTCAGTAGTTTCGTCAGCAAAAGTTTGATTCATGGATATGTACATGCACATAACTGTCATGTGTACATGTCCCTTGTAAATGTCACATGTACACATGTGTGCATGTCATTTATGTCACATGTACATGTCATGTGTAAATATGACATGTACATTGCACATTCACATGTGTACACATCACATGTGTACACATCACATTGTACACATGTACATGGGTGTCACATAATATTACATGTACAAGACTCTCACATGGGTGTCACATAATGCCACATGTACAAGACTCTCACATGTACATGACTCTCACATGACTCATGTGCATGACTGGATTGGGCTGATCACTAGTATTCCTTCCACCTTTATAAATTAATGGAACTTCTGGCAGCTGCTGTATGGTACTAGGGCTTATACAAATACCTCCAGGGAGATGCTGGAAGTATGTAGAGTTGTAGAAACACCTCTGCAGCTCCAACAGGTAACTCTGGGAGCTGCTGTAAGGTACAAAGGCTATGGAAACACTGCCCTGCAGCTCATGTAGGTAACTCTAGGAGCTGCTGAATGGTACAAATGCTATGGATGCACTGCCCTGCAGGTTACTCTGGGATCTGCTGGCTAAGACTAAATGATTTGAAGAAAATTCATTCAGATAAAAACAATCATATATAAACTCAGACAGTACCACAAACCATTGTTTACTGTAAAGGTATGTTTTCCCCCGTCAAAACCTATTTCTATATATATAACGTGACATACTTGAGATGGGTTTCGTTTTTCTTGTTGGTCAGCTTCCGGTTTGTTCAGAATACAATTAGACATTTAAAATGCTTTGTATCTCTCATTTTTAGTTTGGAATGCAAATTGCTATGTACTGCAAAGAATGATTTTGAAAAGCACAGTGCCATATCGTAGAAAGTTTGAAATTTTTTGAAAAGAAAGAAATTGAAAAAAAAAAAGTTGTAAAGCATTTTAAAGAATAAACTGTTAAAAGATCATTCCTGTTTGATTGTTTTTTTTTGTATCACCTTTGACATTCAGTTGAGCAGAATATTCTGTAGACCCATGCCCCTAAATGAATCTCATCAATTGTAGCACATACAAATTCTGTTATATTTCCGTGCCTCCCTTTGGGTATGAACATTTTAAAAAGCTTGGGATTGTAAGAAATGTATTGGGGAAAGTTTTTTTTTTTTAAATTTTACAAGCATTTGTAATTTACCAAATATTTTTTGTACCTGCAAAGACTAGAAACCAAAAGCCAAGGGTCTTTGTATTCAATATTAAGAATTTACACACCAAGAATTAGCTGCTGTGTTTCAACATGTACACACACATTCTAACCACATCTTGACTTAAGGATTTCTTGCCACATGCACACAGTCAAGTTGAAATTCCTGTGTACGGTCCTTTGTACAGTCCTGTGTACGGTCCTGTGTACGACCTTAAACTGTATCCGGGCCTGTGTACAGCCTTGGACTGCATCCAGGCTTTTTGCACGAGTCCATGCCCTTTGGGGCATCAATGTTTGTGTGTTCATGCTATTTTTTTAAATGGTGAAGAAATATTGGTTTGTTTTTGTGTAGTGGCATTACGTTAGTTCGAGTGAGTTTTTCGTTCCATTTGTTATAGTGTTTCCTGTTTTCTTTGGGCCTCTGGCCAGTGTCCATTTTTAGTCACTTAAAAAGCACACAAGTTGAAATTCCTTACCAGATGGAAAGCACTGTTTCTGTGTATTACTCAATGAGATGGACAAAGTAGCTTTGGATGATTAAATTGTATTTAATAAAGACTTTATTTTACAGGATTATGATTTAACAAATGGGGCTGGCATTAAGTTTGGAATATATAAACTACATGTTATTTCCTGTCACAAGAATAATTTTAAAAGATGCAAAGGGCAATATGGTTCCTTGTGACAATGATACATAATATGATAAGTTTGGGCCCAAATAATTGTTGGCTCATAGTTGGGGTCAAAACATTTTTGGGGTAAATCTTTTGGGTCACAAATTGTTGAGTCAGCCATTATTTTTTTATCATAAGAGATCTGAATATGGGGTTGAAAGGTCACCAGAAGTCAAACAGATCATAGGTCACCCAGAAGTGGGTCAACAATTGGATTAAATTAGCATCAAGTACCAAACCTAATGGACATTTTGTTCCAAAGTTGCCCCAAAATATCAATAGACCAAGTATGGCTTCAATCCAACTTTTCCATGCCAACCTGACTGCATAGTTTCCTTTTGCAGAAGCAAGGAACCAAAAATGAAAAAAAAAATTGACAAGATGTGCATATATATTTCTGTCTGTCTGATAGTGTGCAGTAATATTTTTATTTCCACACCATAATATGTGATCCTTGTCCAAAAAGTGAAGGCTACATTTTATTTTTTCACAAAATACATGATGGACATGCTCTCACTTCAGGCAGTATCTTTTATTTTCAAACATGAATACCCTGTGAAGAGGTTGGGCTCAACAACACTTAAAAAAATTGTTTCAACCAAATTAAAATAATAATTTCTGATTTGTAGGCACCAATATATAACAGTTAAAAAAAAAACTTGGATAGGGATTATGGCATAGCCTGGAGAGGGCATTTGTCAGAAAAATTCTGCCATCCATCTGGACTTGACACATTAAAAGCATGGTAGCAACATGTTTGGTCATGTCTCCACCCCCTATTAGTGTCAAGACAGATTTTCTTGGACTAGCATATCCAAAACACAAATTATGATGCATGGCATATATCTAATGTATTTTAATGAGGCTTGTCAAGCCACTGAAACCCTAACCTAACAATGTGTTTCCTGACACAATCATGTTTAAACAGGTAATTTGACAAGGCTCGAGCCACTGAAACCCTAACCTAATATTTCCTGACACAATCATGTTTTAACAGGTAATTTGACAAAGCATGAGCCATCAACTTTTAATCCTGTAAGGAATTGGTTGCTTCATCTCCAAAAGTGTTAAGAAATCTGAAAAAAAAACTGGGATTCAGATCTTTGGACATGCTACTGTTTGGACCATGCTACTCTTAAAACTTCACCAACACAGAAATACCAGGTCATTATTATCTTTAAAAAATTTTATTGCAAAAAATGTCACTGAATAATTTGCACTTGCACAGAGTTAAATATAATAGCACATTAAAAGGCTTGCAATATAAGGTTAAGGCCTCAAAAAATAAGTTGGAAAGGTGCTTCTCAAAACATACATTCATCTTTATTAATTAATACTTCATTAGTTTATTACCCACTAGTAATCCTGTCCAGCATGGCCAAATTTCCAGACAAAATGTTGAATTTAAAAATACCCCAAAGGATACCCCATATTTTGAACATTGAATCAATTGAAGTGGTTGAAATCATCCCTCATTTGACTCATCTCAAACTACTAGAATTTTTCTTGTTTTGACCACAAATCTATTGTAATGGTTGATGAAATTTCATCCCTATTTGGCATATCTGAAACTACATGTACCTTTGACCACAAATCAATTAAAGCAAGTTGAAATTTCATCCCTATTTGGTTAATCTGAAATGACCAGCACTGGTCTCGTTTTTACCACAAATCCATTGTAATGGTTGATGAAATCCCATCCCTATTTGGCTTATCTGAAACTACATGTAATTTTGACCTAAAATCAATTGAAATTCCATCCCAATTTGGTTTATCTGAAACAGGTCTTATTTTGAGCCCAAATCCATTGTAATGGTCGATGAAATTCCATCCCTATTTGGCTTATCTGAAACTACATGTAATTTTGACCATAAATCAATTGAAGCAGTTGACATTCCATCCCTATTTGGTTTATCTGAAACAGGTCTTGTTTTGAGTCCAACTCCAGTGAAATGGTTCATGAAATTTTATCCCTATTTGGCTTATCTGAAACTACCAGCACTATTCTTGTTTTGATGATAAATCAACGGCTCAAAATAACCCTCATTTGACTTATCTCAAAATATTCAAATTTTTCTTGTTTGGACCTGACATCCATTTTGATCAAATTTGATCAACCATTACGGTTGATCAAATTTCATCCCTATTTTGGCTCATCTGAAACTACCAGTTATTTTGGCTTATCTGATACATCAATGGGAGGAAGTTGGCTGATATCATCCCTATTTGGCTTATCTGAAACTACTAGAATTGTTCTTGTTTTGACCATACATCCATTTTAATGGTTGATGAAATTTCATCCCTATATAGGTTCACAGATCTACCTGCACTGTTCTTGTTTTAACCACAAATACACTGAATGTTTATCCTTATTTTGCTTATCTGAATACCAGGACATGTGCAATATATATAAAAAAAACAGTCATATTAGTTTTATAAATTGAGTTGTTATGATCTATGATGACATCATACATATATTTTACTTAATTCCATATTTTAGTACAATAAATACAAGAATACATTCTCAGTGAATACTGTCTTTATATAACTAGATGACTTCATTCTCACTTTAATATATTAATATCACTGAGATTTAACCCTCATCAGGCACAGATGGCGAGTAAACTCTGACTCACCATCTGAGATTTAACACTCATCACGCAGATGGCGAGTAAACTGAGATTTAACACTCATCACACAGATCACTAAGATTTAACACTCATCACGCAGATGGCGATAAAACTGAGATTTAACACTCATCACGCAGATCACTGAGATTTAACACTCATCACGCAGATGGCGATAAAACTGAGATTTAACACTCATCACGCAGATGGCGATAAAACTGAGATTTAACACTCATCATGCAGATCACTGAGATGGCGAGTAAACTGAGATTTAACACTCATCACGCAGATGGCGAGTAAACTCTGACTCAACATCTGAGATTTACAACTCATCATGCAGATGGTGCGAGTAAACTGAGATTTAACAATCATGACGCAGATCACCGAAATTTAACACTCATCTCGCCCCAGGAGGCAACTACACAGCAGAACGTTGCAAGACGAACATTGTGCCCACATTCAAAGCAGTGACATAACTGTCGCGCATCACTGGACAAGGCCAAACAAGAACTCTAGCAGCTGCTGTGTCAAGCTCACATGGACTAGACAAGGCCGTTCGTGCACTAGCTGAGATCGCTCAGTATGATACGGGTTAATACCACGTTCACCTCACCACAAATGCAACCTTCTCACATTTTCGGCAGCATTTCTGTCCATTTCTGAATCCCAAGAAATACAATGATCAGGACAAGGTATGCAAGTTCAAACTTGAAGACACTAAAAAATGCATTTTATTATGGAAAATTAACATTTTTCATAATCCAAAGTACATTTTAATCCTGTTTTAATAATTACACAGATACATACATTGTATCATATTTTACCATATTTGTACCATATTGTACCATATTTTATGGGTACACATTAGGGTACCATGATTCTGGGTACACACCATCATAGCCAAGTTGGGCACTGTATTGTACTGTAACATTTCCTAATAGTGCCCACGACTGTTTCCTACCCATGGGTATATACATACATGTGTACCCTTTTTATGTATACACACTAATGTACCACGATTTAGTGTGCATAAGATTATAGCCAATTCTTGATCACACCATAATTCTTAGAAGTGCAAAACCAACGTTCCCTATTCTACTAGGGAAATTATACATCTCTACCTGTTTTCATGGGTACTCAATTTCATGGGTACCAGTGTCCATCTTTATAGGATACAGGGTGCACACCATTTTACTCAATTCTAGTACACACTAATGGTAACACATTTTCTATTATTTCACACCACAAGTCCCTTTGTTATGGTTATTAACATCTGTACCCTAAGTTATGGGTATACAAATATGTACCCAATTTTATTGTTACCCTTCTGGGTAACAAGGTGCACACCATCATACCCATTGCTAAGAACAAATACCCTGTACCATATTGTAAGAGATAAATATTACCCACTCTTCTATTGGTAAACACCATGGGAACACTTCCTAATCGTACACACCATTATTTTTTTACACCATAATCTAATGGTGAATAATTGAGGTAGATTTTATCCACCTCACTAAATAGATGACAAATTAACTACTTAGAAATGTCCCCCCCCCCTCCCAGACCATCATTGTACCCCTCCTGGACTCCCTCTTAAAGATTACAAGCACATGAAAATGGGTAAACAGACACACACACACACAGGTAGTGTGCCTCATATACAAAATGCAGCAATCGTACAAAATTAAATAATAAAAAAGTGTGAAGGCTTCTATGTTCTGAACGTACTATAGTGAACTGATACCACCGACGTCAGTTAGACCAAACCATGCACGACAGTATTAAATACTTCTTCTCTCAGGGCGAACTATAATACAAATGGTTATCGACCACAAACAAAAAAGCCTGGTGGTATATTTACAAGCTGTACAGGAAATTTGTACATTTGAAAGTAAAAATAAATACTATATATCATATCCTATAAAAAAAATCCTATGAAAACAAAATTACAAGGAAGACCAGAGTATTCTTAAATGGCTGAGAAGGTACCGTTTCGAGCAGCAAAATATTATTTTGTCTCTCAGTCTGATGGTTTTAATCGTTCAGTTCATTGTCCATCTTATAAAACAACTACATTCTACTTCATTTTGCCAATTGTTAACGGGAAATGAAGCTTAGAAACGTGTTTTATCCATTTTGTTCGGCAAGAATTATATCAATAAAACGGTAACTGATTAATAGGCGCAATTAAACAAAACGGCCATTGAGATATACGCACGTTTACATAAATCCGGTGGACAATTTTAAGCTGGCATATGACGGCATGTTTAAGGAGCATTTTCAGCCTACACTAAAAGTCTGACAGTACACCTTTAACATCAACAAGAGCTGGACTGCAGAAATTAGAACGACAACAATGGTATCATAACAATGGTATCATAACAATGGTATCATAACAATGGTATCATAACAATGGTATCATAACAATGGAACGAGAACAATGTTATCATAAGGCATAGTTAAAGGAATAGTTCAGTGACAAATAATACTGACAAGAAAGAGGAGGAAAAACTACCCTCAGTGGTGAAAGTACTATTTCAAGTTTTTCCTTTTTTTTTATCTGTCCAGTTTCAATAGTCACTGAACTTTACCTTTAAGCAAGCTCAACAGGTAACATTGACTTATATGAAATAACATAACAAGATACATAAGGCAATCAGCATCCAAATATCTTGTTTCGTTCTCAATATCGACAGATAACCTCATATCATATGGAAGAGAAGCTTAAGAGATACACAAGACAGAGCTTAGTTATAGCTTCAATGTCTCAAATATGATTGATGTTGAGATCGGGGAAATCTTTTGCAATCCTCATTGTTTTATCAAATTTCTTTGCGGGCTGTAATTGGATCTTCTTGAGGCCAGATTTGGCCAATGGGCTGCCATTTAACAGCCCATGATGTGTAGTTATCATATGTGTTAGTTGTCAGTACACTCACTGCAACTTAGATGTTTGAATGAAATACCTTACAGAGACCTCTTATGACCTCACACACCCTTGAAAGTGCTTTTCAGAATATGGCAAGGTAAAACTTTGTCAAAGTTTCCATTTTGCAATTAATCTTGGATTAAGAAAATGTAGTTAAGTTTTGTGAGAGTTTATTAAAAATGCCTGTTGGCCAGCTGCATATATGAATGAGATAAAGTAAGTCATGCAAGACCAGACAGTGTCAAGTTAAATAATGCCACACAATACAATTAGTCTTATATGCAATGCCATTTAGTGCCATTTTGATGCCATTTGATGCTATACAGAGTCACCTAATTTCATGCATTGCCATTATAATAAGCCTTACATGTAATGCCATGACAACCCTGTAATGTTATGCAAGGCTATGCAAAGTTGTGCAATGGCATGTGATGGCATACAGAGTTAACTTACGTCATGCCATTATAAGACTTGTATATGCAATGCCAAGACAACACATAAGTGCCATGCAAAAGGCTGTATAAGATGTATAATGCAAGGCCATGCAATGTGTCATGGGATGTCATGTACTGCCATTATATGCCATGACAACCCATATATTTTATGTCATGGAAATACATGTATTGCCATGTATTGCCACACAATGCAATGCCATCAATCACATAATGTCGTGCAAAGTTAATGCAATGTCATGCAGTGCCATGTGTTGCCATATATTACCTTATAATGCCATGTATTGCCATGATATGGCATGCAATCACATTTACCTTGATGACACTCCTCCTCTTGAAGGATATGCCATGTTGAACAAATATCAAACACAAGTAACACTTTATGGTACACTATGGCAACTTGAAAAAAATATGGCAACTTGAAAAAAATATGGCAGTTTGAATATCTAAGATGAGAATTAAGATGGCACCAACTATGATATCAACTGGTGCCAGTGAGCTGTCCGATCATCCCTGTGTGGGAGGTCATTTCAACCGGCAATTCTCTCTGGTGAGGTTCTACCTCCCTGTGCTGTGTATCATCCCAGTGCAGGGTGAGGCATCACCTCCATCTGAACTGTAACGTACACCATAAGACCAACCAAACACACAGTAGGGTGGTTGATATAGAGGGCGCTCTACTAGACGATGGCGTCGTTGCCACGTAGTGAGTTGGTGTTGTGCTTCTTTTGGCTCGGCCGTCTGGGGGTTCCATCATGTTGTCTACTGTAGGAGGTACAGGTTGTGCTGCAAAGAAATTACAAAGAAATTCTAAATTATGGCAAATAGACAATATGGAGTAAAAGGGGCATTCTTTGTGATTTATATTTTTGGCTTGTTTGAATGGGGTCCTATGTGTTTGACCTTATTACTTGGCCAGACAGCTATTGTTGTTTTAATGTCCAAAACAGCAGGACCACCTCTGGTGATGTGGTTTTGTAGCAGATGCTATATAACTAAACAGACAAAACCAAAAGACGGTGTGTAGCAAATACAGTCGGTCACAGTGTATTATTCAACTGACTTGGGCATATTACTATTATCATTTAATCTCCGCAAGAGCAAAACCACCTCCAATGATGTTTTTTTTATAGCTAGTAGTATACTATGTCACTTCATACCACACCAAGAGTTTAGCGAATACACAGTCAGACACAAGACCATGTATTATTCAACTGACCTGACCTTAACAATTGGTCATTTAACCTTCATTTAACCTAACAGCAAGCCCACCTCCAATGATACATATAGTTAGTAGCATACACTGTGTCACTTCATACCACACCAAGAGATGTGTTTAGCGAATATGCAGTCAGACACAAAATACTTACTTGGTCTTTTAACTATTGGTGTTTTAATGTCCAAAACAGCGAGATCCCCTCCCCCGATGTTGTTTGTAGCAGATACAGTCACAAAGTACCTCATCCCACCATCCAGAGACTGAAGTATGATGTGACACTGATGCTAAATAAAACAGAGAGAGAGACAAAGTAGGGGCACTGCATCAAAAATAAAACAGAGAGAGAGACATGTAGGGGCACTACATAAAAAATAAAACAGAGAGAGAGACATGTAGGGGCACTACATCAAAAACCAGAGAACGAAAACGTTCAGTGGTTCCGATACCGGGGTCTATCAACAGATATGATTTTTAAGTTATATTGATATTCAAATTTTCAATTGACGTAAGACCTACTAATTTAGATATGAGTGAAATTCATTGTTTT
>JAODFY010061927.1:0-12237 GCA_027580055.1 Paracaudina chilensis | reverse complement strand
GGGGGGGGGGGGTAGGGGTGGGGGGGTAGGGTTGTATCAAGAGAAAACCTTACACGAGTATGCACGTTTGTGTATGTACCTCTTAGTCTACATATATAGATACGAGTTTCGAAAGAAAATGTCAACAGCAGGTAATATTTAATTAAAGTAATCCCTTTTTCATCAATTGAAGTGGAAACTTCAAGCTTTCCAAAAAAACCCAAAAAAAACGCATTGCTAGCCTTTTTACATTCCGTGAAATTTGTTAGTCTTTATTTGACACGATTATCTGACATGGTCGGCAGCTAGATGCGCAGCACAGGCGTACATGGGTACAGTAATAACCGCTAAAAATACGCTCGATATCACTTACGTTTGTAATTAAACTGCTTAATGGGACAATTCATTTCGTCGCACACATGAAATAAAGTAAAACACGTTTATCAATGTTGCCACTTTCCCATGAAACTTTGGCGCGATGAGGTGCTGACATTTTAGAATTGTTACCTTGATTACATCGAGGTTTTACTGATACTTGGTCACCAAGTGGTACAAGATAATTGATAAGTGGTAAAACACACATTCCCTATCACCACATCACGACTTCCTACCTGTCAGCAATCACCAGCTAAGTCAAACCGAGTCGTGCTTGTAATTATATTTGCCTATTTTTCCGTTTATATTCACAATGAGTGACCTTCTTAAGTGCGAAATGGAAGTTTGTGTTTAAAAACAAAATAGAAAAGTTACGTACACAAAATGCAGTTCACCGAATATGCATCTACAATGTTACTGTCCAATTGTGTTACTCCACACCGTGGTATTCTCTTAAGATACATTCCTTATTCCACGCATGGAAAAGCCATACCCACATTGCAGTTTCCTTACAGGAACTCAGCAATAACACATCTCCTGTGACATTTCTGTAATTCTCATTGAAGCGCTACAGTAGGAGGCTGAAATGACTTAAAAGGACTTATAGAAGATATTTGTATTACCAGCCTGTTGTTTCCGTTACTGTAGTTCGCTCTTTGATCATAAGTAAGTCAGTGCTATTTCGAATGATGGGACAGATATAAAACCAGCACAAATCTTGATGACGTGCTGGTCCTCGGCAATGGCGTCGTCTGTGGAAGGTAGAATTTTACATCTGGAAAAGGCATTTGAAACTTCAATTTTTTTTATTTTGGTAATGTTTCTTCGTTGAGTTTCGTTTATTTCTTTTTACAATTACATTTACAATAATAAATAAAATAACAATGTCCAAAAAGACATGAAAAATCTCTAAAAGCTACGCTTATACAGTACACTCATACAGTGCAGATTCACCATGGAAAACTTAATGCAATACGCTAAATACAACCCCAACTTCCAAAACGGAAAGCATAATGACATATGATAACTTTAACGTATATATTACAAATCATTCAGGTTTGCGTTTGGGTTCGAGAGTATTTCAAAATGATGCACCAGTGAATTTTACAGATTTAGTATTCAAGACTAATCGTGGGTAATCAAAATGTATGGCAGTTGAATGCCTAGTGTTAAGACTGTGAAAGTAATTTCAAAGATTTTGAAAACAAAGATTCCAAGCTGGAGTTGATATATGTCCTAAACTGTTAAAATACTCGTATCACCTTCTTTTGGAGCACATATAATCTATTCAGGTGTACAGTATGCGCATTACCCCAGAGAATGTTACAATACGAAAGATGAGGATAAACCAATGTATAATAAAGGGATAATAATACCTGATGAGGAACCTGAAGCCTAATTTTATAAAGAATGCCAATCGTCTTAGACACTACATATATATTCAATGTGAGTTTTCCAGCTTAAGAGTGGGTTAAGTTGAACTCCAAGGAATTTAACATTTTCTGTTTCATGTATAATTGTATTGGTCAAGATGAGCTTTAGTTTGGGTTTAGTAGAATGGTAAGTATGAAAAACAATGAAGTTAGTTTTACTGACATTAATATAAAGGTACATGTATGTGTGTTTAATCACGGTAGTCTAATTAATTTATGAGACAACTTATTGGCACAAAACCAATCTGCGATAACAGAAAGTTTTTTTATTTAATTAAAGTAGGATTACATGCATTCGAATCACTAATCTTAAACAATTTGCTAGTGTCGTCAGTAAAAAGCCAAAATTTAAGTATACTTAAGTAACAATGAGAAAAAGGGGAGCGGTCCTGAAATAGATCCCTGAGGAACACAAGTTATATTACAATACGCTGAAACGTGTTCACCAATAATAACACTCTGTTTACGATCTGATAGGTAATTTCGTAACAAATCTAACGCAACTTCCTTAATTCCATAATGACTTATTTTGCTTAGTAATATATCATGATTGACCGTATTAAAAGCTGTTGTTAGGTCTACTAATATTCAAAGGGTACACTACTTATTATTAAAACCAGTATAAAATCAATGACCTCAAGGCCAGCCATACTATTTGGACGATTATCGGAAATTATGTTGTTGTTATTTAGAAAAGTTACAGTTTTTGAGTAAATATGTTTCTCAAATAGTTTAGATAGAGTGAGTAGAGAAGTGAGTACTGAAATTGGTCTATGATTTGGCAATTCATCAGTTTTACCTGTCGTTCACGCAATTCGACTCTAATATAATTTAATATAATTTTAATATTAAATTAAACTAAGTACTATATTTAGTAATTTTGGTGACATCAACCTTACCAAACCACACGTATCCTCTTCTTAAATATCAAACAATTTATTTCTCATTTTGGGGGGTACTTTCTCCTTTTTAAACTCAATGTAACTTTATTGATCATTGTTCTTTTTTTATGATATAGGATGGTAAAATTTTTCATGCAACTCGGCTCCGATTTATTTCTCCTTGGAATGATCATGTACGAAATCAGCGACGACGCATCGCTCGGGAAACATAATCATTTAAGGATTTGGCACTATTTGATCTACCTGTATGCTTTAGGTAAGTGTGAGAACATTTGGCTAACGGTTATTGTCCAATTTGGCGCTCATTATAGCAAGTAACTCAATTGGTAGGAGCTATTTTTAGCGGGCAAAACATAAAGGCATATGTAGTCTACGATGTTGTCATATTACTTCATACTATATTGATGCAAATATTATGTGATTGTTCGGTTTTTATGATCGTTGATAATCGATGTAAATACTCCGTCTATAATTTCATGTATTTGGAGGTGAACTATCGTCTCAAATAAAATAAATGGCAGGCGTGTTACAGGAAGGAATATCATATTTGGCAGATCATAATGTGATTTAAGTCGTCATTCTGCAGTCGCTCTCATCATTCTACTGTCGCTGTAAGACACACTAAATTTCTGTCACGCAAGAAAAAGGTGAAAAGGTGAAAATTCACTCAATTAATCAATAATATACCCAAATTCTTGAATAGAAACGCAAACAAAATTATGAAAAAATGAGAATAGATCATCAAGGAAAATTGCCTCACATGTACTTCGTGTTACTTCGTGTTGGGTAAACCCCCAATCGTGCACATACGAACAAACTGCTTATTGCAGCCAACATACTGTTAGAATGTTAGATCAGAGATATTGTTCTATCAAAGTAGCGTGCAGTGCCCTTATTCAATTTAATTCAACGTTTTAAAACAATAAACATTTATATTGATGCAATGATGCCATGATTTACTTATTACAGAACTTAAATGTTGGGTGTTTCATTTATTAAGATGTTGATTGCGGTGTATTGTATATCATCTTTCATATATCACCTAAGGTTACCTGTTGGGCTTGTGTCTCATTTATTTGGATGCAAATAGCATTGTCTTGTGTATCTTTTTTTTTTCTTATATATAAGCTAAGGTTACCTCTCGGGTTTGTGTCTCAATAATTGGATGCTGATTGCAGTGTCTTGTAATATGTATCCTTTTATCGTCTCTCATTTAAGCTAAGGTTACCCGTTGGCTTTGTGTCTCACCTATTTGGATGCAAATAACATCGTCTTGTGTATCTTTTTTATCCTCTTTCATATAAGCTAAGGTTACCTGTTGGGTTTCACCCCTGGACCCCAAAAGGGACATGGGTGGTCCCTTGTACCCATCACCGGATGCGCAAAGGGCTCACCCTCCCTCCTTTCCCAATACTTTAAACAGATCACCGCTCTTGTATCCCTTGATGTAAACTTTGTAACGATAAAGGTATAGGCCATTTTTGTCTTTGTTTCTACAAACATTTCAATCTGAGCATGCCCACTTAGAATCATGATATCGTCTATTCCAGAAAAAGGTTGATTGGGTTATCACTGTTCTTATATAGGAAATAATTGAATGGTCTTTACTCCTACTAAGGTGGGAACAAATTTACCAGTGGAAGGTGATGCACATGTGTTCTGTTTCTCTGAGTTGGCTGTAAAACCATGACATTATAGACTCAAGATGGTTTAATTAGAGATGTAAAGAAGGTGCCAATAGTTACATAATGAGAGCACGAAAAGCGAGCAAACGTTTTAGTGGCATCATTGGGTTCGAGAGCTTTAAACGGCAGGTTCGTCACAAGTGACACCAGGACACCGAACTACTATATTCCATCTTTTGGTTATGAACGACTCCAATTCGCCCAAGCGACAGTAAATGAAAGTATGTCACGACGTAAACAGCACTGTACGCCGAAGCGCGTTGTGCTGTTTATGCCAGGACCCTTTTTAGGGTTATGCAGACCTTAAGAAAACACCAACCAATATTAAATTTCACAAGACGAGCAGTTATTTTTTTACTGTCTAATCCAAATTCTCATTTACTTAGTCTTACCTACTCGGAACTCCGTTTTGTCTTCGCATTCCGATGTGATGTAACTCAAAGAGGGTTACACCAGGCATTAATTAGCAGAGAAAGTCGGCTAGCGACGCCGTGTCGAACTACCAAGATGACATACTGCATAGAATAATAAAGATCCTCTTACTTCATTTAAAAAGGTATGCTATGGAGAGAGACACTTTACATGTGGAAGAAAAGACACCAGCGGAACGTCATTAAAACGATGAACATCGTGAACATCACCATTGGGTTGCTGTTAGTCACTCTGGTCAATAATCAAATCGCATGGAACGCGGTAGGTGTCTTAATAAATTGTCACTAATTTGTCTTTTGTATTTAAAGCTCGTAACTGATTACCACCGACTTGGGGAGCGCGAACTATATTCCTATACTTTTGGCCGTCACAGATCATTCAGGGTTACACACTCATATATTCTTCTGGCGTAAGAACTTAAACGTATAGAATAAAGCATATTCCATGTTAATTACATTAATTAAGGCGATGCATAACCTTTTACCAAAACTTTATGTGATTGTTCTGATGTCCCGTTAATATATAAAGTAAGGGACAATGTGTAAAACGAATATGTTCTATATAGAATGTAATTAACAGATCTTAAGTAATAATTAATTATTTCCAAACAATAGTAAAATAGTAATAATAATAAATAATATAAAAAATATTCAAACACAATTACTAACATATCATAACTCAGCACTATAGACGACAAGCGATCACATACATTATTTTAATCGATGATCCGTTGATAAATTTAAATTGGATTCATTTCGATTTTTTTTCTTAAAGTACAAAACGTGGGGCGACCCAGACAACTCTACATCGCTAACGGAAACGTCAACGGTACATATAGGCGGAAGTTTCATGGACGCTGCGACGAGAAAACCGCACATAACTATAAACTACGACGCGCTCAACGATTCCGCTGCGAAGGTGGAAGCCTACGTCAACGAATTATTTGCGACAATTAACCGAGAACTCCAGTATACTGAGTACGACATCACACTGAAGATGAACGAGACCGTAAACGATGTGATACGTCAGTTCGGGGCGATATTGCAAGACACTCCGGCCGAAACTACTGGTTGGTTGGACGGGGAGTTCATGGTGCTCTTCTCGCACGCGCTCATGAGTCTCATAGTTGTGATTTCCTTCACCCGAATCCAGCCGTTCCTGATCGCCATCGACTCCGTCGGTCCGCTGTCGATATCCTTGATGAGTATGTTTGTCACGACTTTCCGGTTCCTCTCCGTTGTTGTCGCCGTACTCTTCGGCTTCGCTACTGGGCTTACGTACATCTACGGCAACTCGTACCGGAACGACGTGAACGGACTAAATTCTTGCAGCGGGTCTGCAGGAGGAGGCAGAGGGGGCAGTTGCAGCGACTTCAACTACTTTGAGAAGTAAGTGCCAATGGAAATTTGTAGAAGACAAGAGTTATGAGGACGTGATGATCAATTGGCAACAGCTATGCAATATTCCGGGGGATGTGGCGCGCATTTGTGCGGGTTAAATAAAGCAATATGAATTGTACACACATTTCAGAATAAGTGTGAATGCATGGTTACCGACGAACAGTGTATACGTGCAGATTGCGCGTTAAGTACATGTTCCTTGTCGGGTGAATACGTGCGCGCTATAGATATACATCTATTCTATGCTATAAAACTTCTAAATGGGTCTAAAAAAGTTTAGCTGATGAGTTATTTCGGTGCCGATATCAAACGATATCAACTGGAACTTTTCACACGGCATTCATTGTGGAAAACGTAATATAGATGATTATTTTCTTCAATTTGGTTTTCGATGATATCATCTTAGAAATTGGACAGCCGTGTCTGATTGTATTCCTACGGTGTGTTTTATTGCTCGTCCGCATTATTGCATACTTGGTTGTTTGACAGCTATGGGAGGAGACGTCTGGGTTATTTACAACATCATGCATATCGTATTAATAGGTTTGTTTTTTATTGTAATGTAAGGTTTAAGGACCCGCGACGTGGCCATGTTATGTAAGGATTATGGGAAGTCCTGATTACAGAGAGGTACTTGGGTAGTAATACTACTACTACATAACATATTGTTTTCTTGTACAACTTGCCTGAGCTGGTTATGTTTCTTCCTCAGCCGTTTTTATTTTTTTGTCGTTTATTATTCGTGTCATTCTTGTGTACCTGATTATTTCTTTATTCATTGTTACGTCATTCTGGTCCATTTATTTTAATGATTTGGTTTGTTTATTGTTTTGGTATTCGCTGTTTTTGTAAGTGTGTGTACATGGTGCGTTCGCTTGCTTTTCCATTGAAAGCCTGACTGTTTGTTCTCTCGTATATATTTGTCTGCTCACTTTCATCATGGGTATTTGCATACGTCATGTCAGTACCGTTCGTTTGCTCGCCTTTCTATACATATCCCTGATTGTTTATTCTTGCAGTCTGATGCAGTCCATGTTTACATTATATTGGTCTCTGTTCGGGTTGATATCCACCGACTCAGTCAGGAGCGATACCATCCCTCCACTGATGGAGTCGATGGGTCTACTACTCTACGCATCCTTCTACATATTTAGCGTGCTGGTCCTCTTCAATGCTCTCATCGCCGTTATGAGCAACGTCTACAATGTGGTTGAGGTAAGAACTACGTCGGTAATGACACAGTTACACAAACACACAGGTGGGTTTTACATTCAGTCCGAGGACTTCGGATTTCATTTATCCTAACCCTAACCGTGACAATACCCTAACTTTTGTTCGAACGTCCGAGGACATTTTGTTCCTATTGCAGTCTTCTTCTGTGGACCTGGAATTCCTTTGTTCAAATCATTGGACCTGCTGCAAAACCTGTCCACACACACACGTTTGCATGACACACACACATGTTTGCATGTCAATCTGTCGACCTCAATACAATTCCCTTTATCCTAATCTAATAGAACGTAAACTTGGCAATACCCTAACCATTGTTTGAAATTCCGATGACCTGTTTCCAGTGAATTTAATTCCGAGGACCTGAAATTCATTTGTCTTGGTCCTCAGACTGAATGTCCTGTAAACGCACACAAAATAAATGTTTTAAATAACATACCGCTATGTACCCATGTCGGCGTTCTACTAATTCAGCGTACTAGTTGTACTGGTCCTATACTAAGCGTTCTCAACGTACCAGAAGTCTGTGTAAGGACTGCGTCCACAATGACACAAATACACACATGTATTAAATTTCACACTATCATGTAACTGAGTGGATGTTCTATGCATGTTCCAAGTAGACGTTCTACATATTCAGCGTGGTCGCACCTATCCTCAGAGTCTACAGGGTAATCGGGGTAACAACTACGCCCAGGATGATATAATTGATAAGGTAAATCCGCTTTCTAAACAGGAAAATTCTGACACCGAATGGAAGTTCCACCGTACGTACTTATGGATGAGCTTTTTGGATGAGACCTTCACGGTACCACCTCCCTTTAATATTCTACCCCACATGGGGGCGACGATTCGACACTGGGGCGACCGCGTATGTTGTCGGCGGCGACCAAAGGACGACGGTATATCGTCAGCCCGTGATGTCATTGTAAGTATAGTTAGGCCTACCACTATATCAATAATAATTGCCTGCGTTTCAGACTGTATTGAATGCTATGGACAAATGAGGACGGTTTATATTCAGAACGTAAATCGATTGCACGTATACAACCTGTATATCTATTCTATGATATCTGCTTAAGAAAAAAAACACAGTAATGTATTTAGAAGTATCGATAATAACTGCATGCGTTTCAGGCTATATTCAGACAGTAGACCAATTGCACGAATACTCCAACTGTATATACGCTATGAACATTTTTCAAGGAAATAGTTAGCAGTAAAAACGATATATCGCCCAACCGTATATTTTATGTCGGGAACATATACTTACCGGTTCAATGGCATAACCTGTCCATTGACCATTGTATATGTCTTTCACATATGCTTATTTTATCATGTTTATTATTTAATGTCGTCATTTTCTACGTAGTTCAATTTTTTTTTCATTCTCTGTCAGTCCATGGAGAGCATTAGTGAGCCCGCTACCAGCAGCCGATTTAACACGCTAGATTCCAATCGAGGCGACGAAGGATCTTACAAGGTGAGACATGGTGGATTGTTCAAGGGACTCTGATATCAAGTCGAGATTGTGGCACTGTCCACTCTAGATTTAACCAATCCGTTTGTTTGCCACGAAACGCACCTGCCCGCAGGTGGTCCGCCGTCAGACCGACCGTGGCAAACTGCCGCGTCTTTGCCGCCGCTTGCCGTAACACAGAGCCTCATCGATCGTGCCATCGGTATGGCGATGTTTGCTGCTGCCAATATGGCTATAACAGTCGCTGGTAAGCCGACGGAGGCCTGCTATTAGGGGAAGTCGTCGGTATGATGTCATATGTATGCCATCGTATAAAATTAGTTCATAACGTGCGTATTAAAAGCAAAATAAAGCGCACAAAGCAATATGGCTAATACTTGCGCATATTGTGCAGCTTGTGTTCTAAATGCTTGGAGTTCCCTGTTGGAAAATAATAATTCAATTCAATTCATTAAACTTTATTTCAATCTCCTCATATAAATATAACATAACAATTTCTAGATTTCTAGTACAAAAATTGTGAGATTGAGGGGTAACAACAAGAAGCTCAACAGCGCTTATGTACGTTGATACCCCTGAACAAAAGGACAGAAAATTTATAGTTAACATTAGTAATTAACGGAACCGAGTAAAAGACAAGACAAAACGAACATAGGAAAGTTAGAAAAATAGGAAAGTTAAAACGCACGAATCAATCCCGAGCCTCTGTTGGTTTTGCTCGACTAAGGATAAAAACTGGTTATAATTCATGTTTGCATGTCAAATACTTACAAATGATTATCTTACCTTATCATTTCACCGTATTGCAACTTTGGTACGCATTCCACTGATTAAACGGGCTTGTAATCACTGGGGCGAGGAGGGGGGGGGGCGGGGAGTTATCATTTCGGGACAAGGCCCTCTAACCGATACCGGTAAAAATGAAATGTTTGATGGATCGGCATGGGAGAAAATTACATGCCCCCAATATTCACACTTGACCACCCACAACCCCTCTCCTCACCAAAAAAAAAAATGTAAAGCTGGCCAAGGGCTAGGGAATTAGTAGCAATATAAACCTAAATCGATGACGCTTTTGTAACCCACGCAGGGCCATCATATGAAACGTATAAAGCAGGCCATTTCAAACGATATATATACACACACAAAAAAAAACAAGTGCGCAGAAATTGTAGAATAAAATAATTTGGGCGCTCGATTCAATGTTAACTATACTCGTTATGAGGACGTTGTTAGGTTTGCGTTTCAGGTTTTTAAATATTGTGCTCCGGCTAAATCAATTGCGACATCGTTGTCGATATTGCGACATCGTTGTCGATATTGTTTAAATGATATCAAATAGCTGCTAACTTGTATATCAATATATATTTTTATATAATTGCTATGCGGAGGCTGATATGACCTACATTTTGTCCACTTCCCATTTAGCGTGTGATATCAACACTGGTGGAGCGATACATCGCAACACGTACATCGCACGAGAGAAAACAGGAAGGGGAAATCACAATTGCGGATATGAGAAATTTGAAAAATGACGTCGTTGGCCTAAGGTAATATATTCTGTTTTTCCATAGGCATTTTTTTCATAGTTTCCATGGGGTAATGGGGCAAGAAGAAGTGTCTTTCATAATCCGGTGTATAAATATATATATATATATATATATATATATATACATAGACATACAGATATATAGACATATAGATATATAGACATATAGATATAAGGAATAGAATAGCTGTAAACATAGCGTTTTTCTCCAAAACATTTATTTACAAAATGTACCATTTACCTACCATTTTAACATTGTATGAAAAAGTCGACAACATAAAGAATACCTGATGACATCACCAATGTTGCCAGATAATAACTAATTTAAATATAAAAAATCAATATCTCAACAACAAAACATGACTGTCACATTGTAACGTAATTTCACCATTACCACTAAGTGAAGATTTCCTCCTTTTTTGAGTGATTTATGATAATTTTGTGAGTGATGGTGATTAAAGGTTAGGTTGCAAGTAGCAAATTCACATGAGTTTCCGGTAACACCGAAAACAGATTCCTAATTTAATGAGCATGTTAGTAAACTTCCTCACCGATGTGTTTTGCATTTATAGTTACTACAACATGGATGTGTGCATTCATAGTTTTTAAAGTGTTCAACCTGCCAATTGCAAATCTGACTGTTTGGTAGGTTTTGCTACTTGCAACCCCCACCTTTAATCTCTGTGTCTGTTTCAGGTACCATCTGTTCCAAGAGGTCTGGGGCATCAACGAAAGATTGGAGTTTGGCAATACGGAATCGGTCAAGATCAGCACCGAGATGACGAGCGTACAGGACGTCTTCGCCGCTCTCGCCAAGAACAACAAGGACTTCCGAAATTATGAGCGGGACGTCAACAAGTGGATGACAGAAATAGTTGAAAGGCTGAAAACTCTACCCGATATTGGAAGTCTGGTTATCGAGATGCCGAGTGGCCCGGAGAGTTCCACCGGGCATGTGTTCGGCACAAACCTCGCAACTGGTTCCCGTAAGAAAAACGCCACCGAGGTGGAACAAAAGGTCCGCTATTTCGAATCTATTCGGCGGGAGGAATTACGAAAGGAGAAGGCGAATCGGCTCTTGAAAGAATTGATGAAATGAATTATTTATTTAAGAAAAAGTAGTCCAGTGCAAATAAAAAAGAGAACCAGAAAACCGACACTCATTGTTGAAAGTACCATGATTGCAAAAGCCTATTTGGTTGTTGATATATAACTTTGGCATAACATTTAAACTTGGTATGTAAAAGCGAAGGTTGACCACCTGTCACCTCATGTAATTGATCCGACATTTAGTTTTCGTTTCAATAGATGCATTAATGATAAGCTCCTGACTGGGTAACACCGTTAGGTGTATACCTGAGGCCCTCCAATGGGTGCTAAATAGATGAGTGAGGTACCACTTAAATCCACCAGCATAGTGGTGTGCTCTCGACCACTCCTATATCAACAATACAAACGGCCGACATTTTTCCAGATGCAAAAGGCCCGTCAGACCTGAACAAAGGGACTATAAAATTGGGCTAGCATAGACGAGCGAGGTACAACCCAAAAATAATGCCAAATTAAAAAAAACGTTCAGTTTATATAGTACAAAAGGGTAACATCACACTAATAGTTTGCTGTACTACAGGTACCAGACCCCTAAATGGGCCATTGGGCCCATCTAGGCTACTCTAGATATTAATTAAAGATATACGCTGAACCAGGTGTATATGATCAAATCAATGCTTCGGCTAGTGAATACAAAGTGATCAGTGTCAACAAATTAATCA
>JAODFY010061817.1:0-12238 GCA_027580055.1 Paracaudina chilensis | reverse complement strand
TACATATAGTTAACATTTTGTGCCGAAAATTTTGAAGCTCATATGAAGGTCACCAGGGGTCATTTGAGGTAAAATGGCGAGGAGATATGCAACTCCATGAATTGCCCTCGATTTTTTGGACCATTTGGGCCCACAATTATTTGTACCATTTGGGCCTAAACTTATAAACGTTATGCATATAATAATCATTGTCATATACCCCTAGGCAAGGAACCATATTGCCCTTGGGCTTTTGTTTACCCTATAGCAATTAGCTATGCCATATATTACACACATGCACTTAATTATTGAATGTTTCAAAATAGTTTAGTTTTCTGTAAATTACTCATAGACAATACTTATGAAACTGGCGATGCAAACGATGATTAACACATATAAAGTATTCATCCGTGTAATTGAAAAGAATTTATTAGATTCTATAAGTGGTTTATACAGATACATAAATAAAGTAGAAAAGTTCGAAAACATAGTTTGAAATAAATTAATAAAACAAAACCATAAAACCATAAAACTTGAAATGCAAATGTTGATTATATATAATTACCAAAACTCCCTGGTTTGGTAAATCTATCAGCGACGTACTTACCTCATATAACTAGTTTACATATCCTATAATACCGTGATTTAGCTTCTGGCATAACTTTCTTCCCTCAGTGGTCACCCTCTTCCTTCCTATTTTTCCTGCTGCAACTGAAGGCGTTTTTAGAGAGAAGCTGTAATACTCAAAGCAAGAGGGTGCAAGGTGAGTACATATAACTTGGAACGTTTGTGCAAAGCACTTCATTGGGAAGTGAGGCTCTTAAGGGGCTAGTTTCCTCGTCGGGGGTCGTCTATGGTATAGTCCCTTCAAGACCTGGCCGATTGTCGGGTTGTTGCTCAGGTTGGATCCGTCGGGGAATCCTGTATGGACTGCTGCTATGGCGGATCTATAGTTTTTGATGGTACTGACCTGCCTACCTTGTGAGTAGAGGTGTACCAGGAAAGTTGCGATCTGGTCTACTGAGGCCACCACGGGATCGTAAGCGTGAGGCTCCGCCCACGCGAAGGACTTCGCCAGTCTAGTGTCATAAGTCTTAATGGTGGACTTTCTCCTGGCATCCGTTGTAATGTAAACAACTTCTGGTGGAAGGCCCTCTGCTTCCCCACGTCTCCGGATACTTTCCAGGCAGAGAGATGTAGGACTGTTAGGTCTCTGTGCCAGATGGCTTCGCTCTTCTGTGTGAGGAACCTCCTGTCTGGGGGGAACCTGAATGGGAGGTCTATCAGCAGGTTGAGTAGTAGCGGAAACCAAGGTTGGTTGGGCCAGCACGGGGCTATGAAGATCATCTCTGCATTGGACTCCCGCAGTGTTCTGAGGACTCTGTATATCATGCACCAAGGTGGGAACGCATACAGGGAGAGGTCTTCCCATGGGAAAGTCATGGCGTCTATTCTCCAAGCCTGCGGGTCGAACCGCCTTGAGCAGAACGTTGGTAGGCGGGCATTCTCTGCCGTTGCAAACAGGTCGATATGTGGTCTGCCAAAGAGCTAGAATGTGTGATTGGCCCAGACCTGTGAGAGGCACCATTCAGAGTTCTGGTAGGTTCCTCTGGAGAGGGCATCTGCAACAACATTGTCCTTCCAAACTAAGTGGGATGCCCTGAGGGTTATGGAGAGGGAGTCGCACTTGAGGATCAGGCTCCATGTCTTCTCGACCAGTCCTTTTGACCTGGTTCTGCCTTCCCTGTTGATGTGTGCTACCGTTGTAGAGTTGTCGGACATCACCGTCACTCTTTGGCCCTGTAGAGTGGTCGCCCTGTAAGGTGGTCGCCCAGTGGTCGATCGCCTGGTGAATGGCCTCCATCTCTAACAAGTTTATACATGTGTAGGCAGGACTCCTCGGCATTCCACATGCCTCGTGCCACAAAATCACTTCATGACTTTTGACCTAAAATCGCTGAGCACCAAGCACAGTGCTCAATGATCATAATATGTTACTTTTGTCTATATAAGCCAGTTCAGAGTTAGAGTTAATGATATTATAAGGATATTATAATGGTAAGATGCCAGAGGTCACCGGAATACAAATACAGACACACACAATACGAACAGTGCACAAGAATTTGTTTCAAAGCTCACTCAAACAAAACTGCTTATCCTGTAAACATGAAATTTCACAATACTACCCCCATACCTAGAACAATAAAAACGATCAAAGAATGGAGCGAATTAGCTTAGTTTTCGAAGAGTGCTGACGGTTTGAGTGAAAACTACAACAGTATTTTACACTATGAGTGATCGTCTTGTTTGTACTCACTGCACATTTTCTTTCTGTAATTTATAACATGTACAGGTTAAAGTAAGTTTTTTTATTGTCTATAGCTCTTGTATCCTCCTTTAACTCATGGCTGTTGTAAATCACACCCACAAGCCATTGCATTATATACATAATAACATAACATTACACAGAAGTAATTTATTGCCACGTCCAACATAGCGGTTGCGACCTTTAAAGAGTTCTATTTATTGTGCATGTGCACACACAGAAATTGTTTTCTGCTAATCAGTATGAGACGTACATGAATTAGTACAAGGCAGCTATATGTAAAGGCCACGTTCAAGGTACATGCATGCACACACACAAATAGCTAGTGGGATGTTATAATTTATAGTTTTACCCGGCATGTATTCCACCATATTTTTTTTCAAGTAGTCATTAAGTAGTTGGAAGTTATGTTATTAGCTTCTAAGCTATATATCCAAATATATGGCGGTACTTCATTACTATACGTTCTAATAGCCCTTTTGTGACATCGTATGAGTTTCATTCACTGCATTGTGTGTTGATAGCAGATGTCATCATATTCATGGCGGTGTACACTTTTAAACAGATATTGACTGAACGTAACCATTATAAATAATCAATCAATTAAATAGTGGAGTGGTTTCTATATGGCAAGGGATCGATTTGAGGGTAGTGCAGTGGTTCCCAACCGGGGATGCACGTACCCTAACCCTACAAAACTGGGATGCTGGGGTACAAAACTGTGATGCTGAGGGTACAAAACTGTGATGCTGAGGGTACAAAACTGCAATTCTGAGGGTACAAAACTGTGATGCCGGGGGTACAAAATTGGGATGCTGGGGGTGCATAACTGCAATACTGGGGGTGCAAAACTGCTATACTGGGGGTACAAACTGATGCTAGGGGTGCAAAACTGATATGGGGTACAAAACTGCAATGCTGGGGTGCAAAACTGCTATACTGGGGGTACAAAACTATCATGCTGACCATGCACTTGGAGAACCACTGATAATAGACTGTGCATGCAAAACTGAGGACACTATGGTTCATTGTGCTGGAAATACTGTACCGTCCATCTTATACCAAAGCATAACAAGAAACAGATAGTAGTACCTTACTGTGCTTAAAGGTGGGGCTGGCAAGTAGCGAATTAACATGTTTCAGGTGACACCGAGAACTCACAGATTCCTAATTTAATGAACATGTTAGTAAACTTTCCCACTGAGGTGTTTATATTTGCATTTGAAGTTACTACAACAGGGATGTGTTCATTCATAGTTTCAAAAGTGTTCAACTGAGCCAATTGAAAATCTGACTTTTTGGTAGGTTTTTTACTACTTGCAACCCTGCAACCTTTAAACTATGTGTAGCAGCTGTGACAAGTATATATTAAAGTATAGTATGTTTTATGTCACATATACATGTCTTTGCAGTGTTAATAAATTTAAATGTTCGTTTTCAAGCCAGTTTCAAGGGGCCTGTATGCTTGGCTCGCCCTGGATGAATGATGCATGCATGATCTAATGAACTCATGTTTATTCATATTACCAGTGCTCCTCTCACAGGAGAGAATCTCGTCTTTGAATTGCGAGCACATGGTCGCTCTCATGCGGACTGCAACAAAAGAATGAAATTTCTTAACTTTGCTAAACTAAATTTTCGACAAACAATGTAGGAAGTGGTGCATTTTTTGACTGAAGGCCCATTTTGGCCCATTTCATTTTCCAGTCCTCAACGGACATGGCCCGTGGGGCCGGACCGAGTTTTGCTCCACTGCAACTTTACCAGAGAATTAATTTCATCTTGGACACAAATACAGATATTAATTAGCTCATGAATATGCATTACCATTTGAATGGTGAAAATGTAAGTTTGAATCATTGTTTTGTGAGCGATTGATTTTTAAATACACCTTTTTGCAAAAGGATCACATCGAAGTTGAACATGAGACTTGACTATGTTTATTATTCCCTTCTTTTTTTTTGTTTTTTGTTTCGGATTAACATTGATCTTAACTGGGGGGTAGCCCAATTATACACAACCTACGTCCTAGCTCTACCATGTATGTAAACTTCTTTCGTCTTAATTGCTTCTGTATGGAACATTTGTTTTTCAGGTTGAGCAAAAAAGAGAGTTGGCTGTTTATAGTTTGATATAGTATGTAGTGCATGAGTTGGTTCTTCTGAAACCAACCAACATTGAGATTGAGGGGTGGGGAGGGGAGGATGTGACACAAAACTTGGTTTTGTTTCATTATTTTTGGCAGGGATTGTAGGTGAATACTCACTTCAGTGAGTGAGGTCAATCTAGGTCAATACTCATTTCAGTGAGGCCAATCTCGGTCAATACTCAATTCAGTAAGGTCAATCCTCAATTCAGTGAGTGAGGTGAAGCTTGGTCAATACTCAATTCAGCAAGTGAGGTCAATACTCACTTTAGTGTGTAAGGCCAATCCTCAATTCAGTGAGTGAGGTGAAGCTTAGTCAATACTCATTTCAGTTTGGCCAATCTAGGTCAATACTCAATTCAGTAAGGTCAATCCTCAATTCAGTGAGTGAGGTGAAGCTTGGTCAATACTCAATTCATTGAGGCCAATCTAGGTCAATACTCACTTCAGCGATTGAGGTCAAGCTATGTTAATACTCACTACAGTGAGGTCAAGCTAGGTCAATACTCACTTCAGTAAGGTCAATCCTCAATTCAGCGAGTGAGGTGAAGCTTGGTCAATACTCAATTCAGTGAGGCCAATCTAGGTCAATACTCAATTCAGTGAGGCCAATCTAGGTCAATACTCACTTCAGCGAGTGAGGTCAAGCTAGGTTAATACTCACTACAGTGAGGTCAAGCTAGGTCAATACTCACTTCAGTGAGTAAGGTCCATCCTCAATTCAGTGAGTGAGGTGAAGCTTGGTCAATACTCATTTCAGTGAGGCCAATCTAGGTCAAAAATCCATTCAGTGAGTATAGTCAATCCTCAATTCAGTGAGTGAGGTGCAGCTTGTTCAATACTCAATTGAATGAGGCCAATCTAGGTCAATATGCAGTGGGTGAGGTCAAACTAGGTCAATACTCACTTGAGTCTTTCCTCCTCCAGCCAGGCTACTATCGCATCTCTCTGCTCCACCACCTCCAGCATCTCCTCCAGGAGTAGAGCTTCCACTTTCTTATCCTCTTCAGATTTCACTGAATCTTTTGGAAAAGTAAACATATATATAAAAATAAATATGAATATATGTATATATATAAATAAATAAATAAAAATGACAGGTTTGGAATCCAAACATTTGTTTTTGCTCTATCCAAACCCACACTACAGGCAACATATAGCTACAGCCTCTAGATCAGGTGTTTTAAAATTAATAAGCTTGGGGGCTATTTTCCAAAATGTCTTAGTTACAATCAGTGTGGTAGTTAAAGATAGTTGCAGCTAAATGAAACCACATGCCAGCTAATTACATGGGTGGATGATGGCAAGCGTAGTAAGTCATGCTCTGGAAATGAACAGTCAATGTCGGGCGATCAAGGCCCACATTAGGGCCCCTGGTGAGGTCCATAGACAACACCTTTGCAGGGGTCAAACTCCTGGATTTTAGCTGATTGGCATGGCTTTGGGAAGGCTCATATGCCCATATTTGTTGCACCTGACAAGTTATTTTGAAAAGCAAAAACATGTTAATCAGGCAGGATTCAGGTGATTTTCTGTGAATTTTACATATTTACTGACATTTTTACCAGTTTGTAGGATGCTTGAGTGCCTGTCGGAAGGATGCTTATTTCCTTTTAGTGCCAAGCGCTAGCACTGGTTATGCCGGACCGGCAATGAATGGCGTAGCTACAACAATGGCTACAATAACACAAATAAGGCCTGTATGCTCAAGGATATGATTTTGTAGCAGAAACACCAGTTTTACCTCCAGTGCTGTTTTTACCTTAAGTCAAGTCAACATCACTTCAATGGAATGGGTTTTAACCACCCAGCCTACAATCTTGGACAAAACTCCTTGGGCCACAACCCCCGCTCCACCCCCGTCCCCCATACAATGTTGCAAAGAATATTTCTCTATTCACGTCACATCATTTTTTTTCTCTTTAGGAAACATCATTTTGCAAAGGGGTTTGTGTCATTCGTCTCATGAAACTTCTTTCGTTAACATCTTCCATAATCCCTTGTTGAGTTGCTAAAGGAAACTGTCGCTGTTGCCACGCCGAGTGTCCCCAACAGTTTCGTCCGAGGTTGTATATTTTCGTCCTTTTGCAAATGCACCTTATATGGAAGGTATGAAGCAGTTTGAGACCTACCATCCACTGCTAGCCTGGTACGTATCTCCTGTTCAAGCTGGCTGTGTCTGTCCTCTAGCTCCAACTCCCACGCCTGGGCCATCAGCTCGGATTCGAAGCGGACAAGGGCATTCTTCTCGTTGACCAAGCTAAACCACTGGGCCATTAGGTCTTGTTCAGGGGCGGCTTGCTCGGCTAGTGAAGAAAAAAAAAGAAAAAGGAATGAGTGCTTTGTATTTGTCATTGCTTGCAGGTCCTTTATTGGTGGCAGCTTATACTGCCAGTGAAGATGAAAACCAACGAAATGAGCACTTTGCACTGTTTGACCTCGCCCTCCTGTAACCACCTCCATTAACTTGGTACTCACCATCTTCACCCCTCCATACCTACTTGAACCTCCACCCCCATGGCTCCCAATGTTTGCCCACTGCCTCCTGTAGCTTCCCCCCTCAACTTTGTAACTCAAAATCTTCCCCCATCAGGGCCTTCTCTACTCTACCTCCACCCCTCTCGCTTCGAGCTCCCCCTGTTTGACCTCTTGTAACTCACCATTTTCCCCTCTCAGAGCCTTCTCTACCTCAACCCCCCTGGCTTCCAGCTCCCCTATTTGACCACTTCTTGTAACTCACCATCTTCCCCCTCAGGGCCTTCTCTACCTCCACCCCTGGCTTCCAGCTCCCTCTGTTTGACCTCCTCTTGTAACTTACCATCTTCCCCTTTCAGGGCCTTCTCTACCTCCACCCCCCTGGCTTCCAGCTCCCTCTGTTTGACCTCCTCTTGTAACTCACCATCTTCACCCCTCAGGGCCTTCTCTACCTCCACCCCTCTCGCTTCCAGCTCCCCCAGGTTCACCACTTCTTGTAACTCACCATCTTCCCCTCTCAGGGCCTTCTCTACCTCCACCCCCCTGGCTTCCAGCTCCCTCTGTTTGACCTCCGCTTCCTGTAGTTGCCGCTGGATCTCCTGGGCCATGCGATGTCGTTTGAGCTGTTGCTGGCGGTGTTGCCTCCTCGCCTCTCTCTGGACCCGGCGGGTCAGCTTGGCATTTAGTTCCTCCTCTTCCAACTTTCTCTTCTCCTAATAAAATGAACAACAAAATGTTCACAGAGAGTTAAGTCTGTACTGGTTGATGCCGGTGACCTCAGTTCACGCGGTTCCCATGCAGTTCAAGTCCCTCCAAGGCCCTGTTCACATTTGGCAAAATCAAATTTGTTCAACAGATCAATCATAATAGGATAATATCTACAGGTAAAATCCTGGTCAATCAGATAATAGGAGGGCAGTGTTCTCCACTAGCCATTTACCTGCATTTACCTGACAACATGCTCCAGATCAATTGTGAACACTCCCTAGCCCACAATCTGTTTAAAAAATAAATGTGTCTTCCATTAAACATTTATGTGGTACTCCATGAATGAGATTGCCACAGTGCATCTATATTCTACACAACTATCATGCACTACCATCTTGCAGTATACAACAAAACTAAACTACTACCGTCATCACAGTCTTCTATTCATACAACATATCATCATATTCACTAAAAAATATTGGCTAAGCACACCCCTTTGTTCCGACACCCCTATAAACCAAAATCACCATGTTCCGACACACATATGTTGTGACACCTCTGTGTTGTGATACCCACATCTTCATTCCTTCAGCCCTTTGTTCCGATGCCCCTATGTTCCGATGCCCCTATGTTCTGACACCCATATGATCTGACACCTCTGTGTTGTGACACCCACATCTTCATTCCATCAGCCCTTTGTTCCAATGCCCCTATGATCTAACACCCACTATGTTCTGATGCTCATGTTCCAACACCACTATGTTCTGACACCTCTACATTCTGACACCCCATGTTCCAACACCACTATGTTCTGACCCCCTATGTTCTGACACCTCTATGTTTCATCAACCCTAAAATGGGGTATAAAGTGGGGTAAAAACCTACAAATGGCCTAAATAAAAAAAATCTTCAAAGTGATCAAATAAATCAACTGAAGTGGAAGCATTTCACAGCACAGAACTTCAGCGGGTCGTTTGTTAACTGGAAGACATTAACATGAAAGCATCGTGTGCTACACATTCTACTAAGTCATTTCCAAATTCAATATATAGCAATTTATTGCCATGAATGTGTGATCCATAACAACAAGGCCGATGAGCAGGGCTGCCAAAATGGATGGGGCTGGTGTGGATGACCCTGGCCATAGCACAATTAATCCAGGGACCTGAAACAATCAGACAAACATGGAATTTGCTACACCCCACGCCAAGAGTCCTCCCAGAGGCCTGTTTTCTGTACCCGGACCCAAATCTTGACTCTTTGCAGTAATACACACGCATAGCAATACAAAGTGGATTTTTATTAGCCATAGTCGCCTGCAGTCTGCTGCCCCCTATTGCATAGGAGTAGAAGTTCTGGTATCAGTAGGCAAGAAAAGTTGCATGGCACATAACGCAGCAAAAATTTGGGTGTCCGCAAAGATTCCCATTTTGTAACAATTCAGATGTTCAGAGCAACATATATATGTAAAGTTGACTTGCCAAAATAGGGAAATGAGTAGGGGGTGGGGGTGGAAGATTATGATCAAATTTGAGGAAGAAAGCAAACTGCTTTATTTTCAATGCTCAGGTTCTGTGCATCAACCCAATTTGTAACTTATGTAATGCTCAAGATGTAAATATGAAATAATTTTGAAATAATGTCGGATGATCTAACTCATCCATTGGGTCCATATGATGGTTATAAAATAATCTTAATATGAGTAAAATAATTGCTTACATGATTGCCGATCCTAGGGGTGTGATCGCTGATACTAGGGATGGGGTTGCTGATCCTGGGATGGGGTTTGAGGAGAACATGCCCCCAAGTTTCTTCAAGAATGCATCCAGTGGATTTTTTTAATTTTCATAGTAATTTTGTTAGATTATATTTTGTTCCCTCACATTCTATACCAAAAATACTAATAGTCTAAGGTATAGTCAGTATTCATTATACTAAAGGGAATAACACCTGCCATCAAATCATCCATGAAGGTATAAATACTTCTTAACCCAAGTATGCTAGAAATCTGCTAGAATGGTCAGCTTTGTTTGCTGTTAGGTATGAAGCCAGTAAACAGCTGCCCCAGGAATGCGAGAAAGCTGTAAGACTGATCAGCTGATTCATGATTAGGTATGGGGCTGGTAAACAACTCCCGCTCCAAGAATGCTGTTAGACTGGTCAGCCCATTTGCTGTCAGGTATGGGCCTGGTAAACAACTCTCACCCCGAGTATGCTAGAAATCTGCTAGGCCGAGCAGCTCATTGCTGTTATGTATGGGGCTGGTAAACAACTCTCACCCCGAGTATGCTAGAAATCTGCTAGACTGGTCAGCTCATTTGCTGTTAGGTATGGGCCTGGTAAACAACACTCACCCAGAGTATGCTAGAAATCTGCTAGGCCGAACAGCTCATTTGCTGTTATGTATGGGGCTGGTAAACGTGTGCACCAAGAATGCTAGATATCTGTTAGACTGGTAAGCTCATTTTGGTGTTATAGGTTTTGGACTTCCAGCAATCACAAATTCATGGGAAGTGCCCATTATTGTAAAGGAGTATACTTTTTTTGTTCAGTTGAACCACAGCCCAGTGTTCTATTAAAATTAAAGGCTATGAGCCAGAAAAACACTAAGCTAAAGATCACCTATAAATTGCATAATTAGATTAAGTGTGACCACTGCTTCAGTTGACAGTGGCAAGAAAAAAGTGACTCATAGTTGTGCACATCAACATGCTGTATAAAAGGGTGTCAAAAGCTTCTGAAAAGTGTGGGGGGGCATTTCCATAAAGAAGTTACTGATTGCCATCCTGGGGAGGGGTCTAAGGGGAGGGGTGTCCCCTTTGGAAAATGTGTGTAATGTGAAGGGTGCTGAGATGCAAAATGGTGCACTGTAGGGACCAATTTTGAGGTTCCTAATCCTTTTTTCAATATTAAAAATTGCACTTATTTTTTTACGGGTTCAAATGCCTTCAATTCAGATGATTATTAGGGGGGGGGACAAATGATATGATGTACCATCAACCTTTAAAAGTGGGGGGGATGTTGACACCCATGGCTGTATGTGCCAACAGAGGGTTTTGCTTGAAGTCTTGATTGAGTTATGAATGTAGGAAGAGTACACCAAAAACTGGAGGGAAAGGAGACCTCTTATTCCTCGGTTATTGGAAAGGCTTGAATATGGCTAAGCGGTGGAAGTGCAATGATTGTATTTCTTATTTGCATTACTCTCCAATCTTGACACCACAGGAATGATAGCCAAGACATTTCCAAGTGGATGAGATTAGGGCAGTTATTTTGACATAGAGCTGGAGGCAGTTGAAAGCTGAGAAGGGGGCACATACATTTGAATTTTCAAAAGGCATTTTTCATGCTTTGGAGCAAAGTTGGAGGCTCCAGGGGATGGTGTTGCATTTGTATTTTTTTTTTTCATTCGTTCATGCTTTGGAGAAAAGATGGAGGAACATGCCGCCCCCCCTCCCACCATTTCTAATGCTGGACTGGAATTTTTCTGCAATTATTTTTTATTAAAGTTTTTTACCAACTCAATTTTGGGGAAAACTGGGTTCAATTTTGTAGATGAACAAGAGGTCTAGCTTACCCCCCACAGGCTGGTGGAAATCTCAGATGTCAAATTTAAGGAGAGAGGAGAAATAAGTTAACTCTGAAAGGGGAGAGAACCACACTCATCATCTGAGAGGTTGGTAAGGTGGGGAGGGGGTGTCCTCTTAGTGGCCCTAACAGTGGTCATGCCCCTGCTTTCAATCACATGTTTAAATGTTTGTTTTAAATGTTTTATATATTGTCTAACACATACATAAACCTGGTTTCATCATGAACATCTCCTTTAAACTTTGTCGGGGAGGGGGAAGCTGTGAGGGGGATGCTAGAAGGGATAGAAACTGACATTTCTATGGTGTTAAAATGAAAGGATTCAGGTTCTTAATTAAATTCAAGTCAAAAGAAAATAAAGCAAACGCACATTAATAATGACATATATTTTAAAGAAAGCTTAGTGAAAGACTACTACGGCAATCGTGAAGGAGACAAATGGGGAAAAACTTAAAATTCAAACAAATGAAGGCAAACACAACCGCAAAAATCTAAAACATGGACTTAAAAGGTTGGCAACGATGTCAGTAGAGGGGGCACTATAAACGAAAGGGAAAGTGGCACATTCAAACGTAAACACACGTGCAGTATATACCTTCTCCTGTCGGGCTGCTTTGGTGTTAAACGCCTGTAGATTATAAGGTAGGTATAGAAGAAATGAGGAATATAGCAGAATACAAAGTAAAAAGGGGGAAAATCACACACACATGCAAAATAAAAGAGGTAAATGGGGGCAAAACACACACAAAAAAAGTCATTTGTTTTTGGCAGTGCAGTTTTGTACAATGGAATCCTAGTGGGTTTCATTTTATGAACACAGAATTTTGCCCTATTAAAAATATCCCCTTTTCACAAGTTTTCAAATTTGTTTCATTTTCCTGATCCCCCCCCCCCCCCCTCCTCCTCTCATTATACAGTAGTTGTGCATGTTAGATTCAGAATAAAGAAATCAAAAGAAAAGGAACTTGTTCCTTAACTATTATGGTTTTATAGTTGACATGGTTGAGCACTAGGGT
>JAODFY010061706.1:0-12243 GCA_027580055.1 Paracaudina chilensis | reverse complement strand
ACTTGCGCATATTTGTGCACAAGATAGTTTCGTGAATACTGCCCCCGATTTTTTCAAGACTCTATATGCCACAACTCCAGAAGATTTCCAGAAAATTTATATATGTTCAGTAGTCAGAACACCCTCTGTCCGGACACAGCTAATGAATGCCCAATTTCACCATGACAACAGAAGAAGCACCAATTTGGTGAAAGTGACTAGTTTTTTTATTCTGTCGAGAGTGGCTCCTGTTACAGATTAACCTCTAAAGATGGGTATTTCTAAAATTACACCCAAGAGTTCTAATTTCTGTAAATTTGGATCAAAATTGCAGCTATTTCTTCACAGTAGTTTGTTGTGTGCTTCCCAAAGTAGTGATTTGGAATTGACTCGATAACCTTTCTATTTTCTGCCAATTAACACTTTTTTTTTTATGAATGAGCAACTGCCCACCACTTTATTTTCATACTGGGGCTGTCCGAACTTCAAAGATTTACAGAAAGAACCACTGGCAGAACCCGGTAAAGATTTTAGTGACATTTGACCTCGAGGCAGTTAGGTTATGGATCTCAACATGACACATTTCTCCCGCCATCAGTAGTATAAGTTCTGTGAACAAATAAAATGCTGGAGCATTTTAGTGCTTAAGTGTCCGATCCTCAGGGGCTCCATTATACATTGACGATCAAAAACGACTACTGTTCATGTTTTCGTTCCGGTTTCTCATTTCAGACATGGAAACTCCGGTGTTCTCCCAATGCCCTCCCTCCATCTCTGTGGAGGCGGCTGATGGGGAAATGATGGCCCTAGTAATCTGGGACGAACCGAATGCAACTGATAATGACCGTGTCTCTGTAACCAGCACACATTCCTCCGGAAATCTTTTCATGATTGGGAATACCACAGTTACATACACTGGCGTAGACCCTGCTGGTCTTTCCGTCACCTGTGTATTTGATGTTGAAGTCCTGGGTAAGTCTAGGATGTGATGAAACGGGCTGATCGGAGAGTATAGGGGTGCTGTGAAAGTTGGAACTGAATGAGAATGGGCTGAGGGGTTTTCTTAGAGGTTGTGCTCAGGGGGTTAGGTTTGAAGTTTCGGACTGAAGCATTCTTTGATTAACTCTCAAACTGTGTGTTTATATTTTTAGCCGAATAATTATTTTGTTTCCTATGTCCCGCCCGTCCATCAGTAACCATATATGACAAGAAAAATTGTTATCCCGCTTCTGGAAAAATAAATCTTTTTCTTGCGCTCTGATCTGCATGTCACAAAATCTGCCAGAGGTGTATCAAGGGATCACATTTATTTTTTGGGTGTATATATAACGATGTTCGAACATCAAATTCAGAATTTATAATTAAATTTTTAATATGATTAAATTTGTTCAAACATTCCGAAAGTTCACACAGACCTTGATATAAAACATTGAAAAATACTTGCTATTTATAAAAAATATCCAACTAGGTTTCCATGCACAAAACATCAACACATAATCAGATGACCCTTTTGAATACCCATGTGGAAAAGAAACCCATAGTGAAATTAATTACGGTGAAATCTTTTAAAAAATGACATTGGATATGGTTGTTTCAAAGGTTTTCTGAACAATATAATTAAAGAAATTACGAACCTTCCCATTCTAACCAGTTGCCTGAAATGCTATGCCACTAGTTCAATTGTAAATGCTGCGAAAACTGTACATGGAGGATCGGAAGGAAGTTGAAACTAGCGAACATGTGTCACCAAAACGTTTTGTTTTGTGTTCATTTTCAAATTTAGTGAAGAATTTGGAAGGACCACCACTTTTTGATTCCTTGCGGACAGAGTCAAAGGAATCTATGCAGTCATATCGGCATGTGTGTGTGTCTGTGTGTGTGTAACGCTTTTGCTTGTAAACACAATAAGTCCAGACTGCCTGCAGGTTCGATCAAGTTGAAACTTGGTGTGTGTGTTTCTCACAATGAGTACAGGAACCTTGCAAAATTTTGTGAAATTTTGCTTGTAAACACGGTAAGTCCAGACTGCCTGGTTCGATCAAGTTGAAACTTGGTGTGTCTTTCTCACGATGAGTACAGGAAACATTGTTTTTGGTGCAGATCCAAGGTCTTTTGGGGTCAAAACTTAGAAAAAATGTGTTTGTGAAATTTTGCTTGTAAACACGATAAGTCCAGACTGCCTAGTCTGATCGAGTTTAAACTTGGTGTGTGTTTCTCACGATGAGTACAGGAACCCTATTGTTTTTGGTGCAGATCCAGTCTTTTTGGATCAAAATGTAGAAAAAATGTGATTTTGTGAAATTTTGCTTGTAAACACAGCAAGTCTAAACTGCATGGTCCGATCAAGTTTAAACTTGGTGTATGTGTTCCCCACGATGAGTACGGGAACCCTATTGTTTGTGGTGCAGATCCAAGGTCTTTTGGGGTCAAAACGTTTGGAGGTGTGAGCTCAATTTGGGCCAATAATGGACAATTTTAAACATGCTAAGTCAACCATGCCTGGTCAGATCAAGCTCAAACTTGGTGTGTATGTTTCTTACTATGAATACAAGTTCACTCGATTTGACAAATTAATATAGCTGAATGGTATGCATTTGACAAGCAAGGAATCACTAAGCCCTCTCTCTGGCTTTCTGTTTTTTTTTGCAGCACACCAAATCCTTGAAAATGGCAGTCCTTCGGACAACCTATTCAAATTCCTTAGAATCCATCACTGGTGAGGATGGAGATGATGGTGGGGCAAAGGGGTGTTGTGAAAGGGGCGCACTGGAGTGCTGAAAAGACGGGAATTGATGGGAAGATGTGTGATTTTCTGATAAATATCTGTAATTGAATATATTTTTTTTTCTTATTTAAAGATACCGAACCACCAAGCTTCACCTTTTGTCCATCAAACTACACCAACGCGACCGTCATCAATCAGAACTATACTATCTTGTACTATGAGGAGCCCATCGCCCGAGATAATTCTGGCATCGTCATGACCACCTCGACGCACAGCCCCGAGGATCAGTTTCCTCTTGGTACGACTGAAGTCGTCTACACTGCTACAGATGCCCTGGGTTTAACATCAAACTGTTCTTTTATTGTCATAGTTGTAGGTAAGTTATATTTGGTCGGTTCCAAATGTCTATACTTTTTGTGGTGAGATACACTTATTCTCCACTAACTTGCAATATAATATCTGGGGAAGTACTCCAGAATCAAAGCTGTACATAATTCTCCACGAAAAAATGTGTTTGTTACATTTCAGAGAGTTACCTTATCTCTTAACATCACTTTTTGCCAACTTTATCATTTAAAACAATATTATATTAGAGGCAGTTATTTTAGAGGCAATGTCACAGCAGGAAAGAACAGGGTGCACAGTTGTAATGCCCCAAACCACTCATTACCTCAGTTAGTTGTATTGTCAGAGACGTGGCTTTTGCAGTAAGATGTAATCTTTCAGTACATATTAAAACAACGGAAACTTGGCTTTGCCGATTGTAAGCCTCATTGGTTGGGAATTTTATATTATAAAATGTTTTATCGGTTTTGTTCTGCGACAAATCGTAGGCATAAATTGGCAATTGTCACATACAAACACACAAGAAATTTGAAAAAAAAAAAAAAAGCTAATAAGATGCACAAGAAATTTAGAATTTGACTGGCGATCGATTTTAGTCCAAAGTACACCACTCTGTACCTTAAGATGAAATTACTGTGTCTTCCCCATAAAAACATGATTTTACAAGTTCGGAAGTTCAAATGCTGAAAGGGCAATGTACTGAGCCACAGATTATGTTTGAGCAATGTGTGCAAGCAGTGGATGTCTACTGAATTAAAACTAGAAACCGCACAAATTTGACAGCATGTATGTAATTGATGCATTCTGTGGTCATTCAAAGTCTGTTTTCACGTGAGTTTTTATTTACAACTGTTTTGATTGCTATATGTAATCCATTTTAGAACCTTCGTTTTAGTTTTATTTATTTCCAGTATAAATATTTATATTTATAAAAAGGACATCAAAAAAGTACATTACAAGAACTGAAGATGAATTAGTAAAAAGTTTATTTAAACATAAAATTAAAATATGAATATTAATATAGAAAATTAACAATTTAAACACATTTAATGATGAATAAAATTACACTGACTTTTATATAATGTGTGGACTATGGGATGATAAATGCTAAATAAAAGATTGAAATATCCCTTTGTTACAGATGACGAAAGCCCAGTTTTTAGCGGGTGCCCATCGAATTTTGCTGCCAACCTCTCTCCAGATTCCACCGAAGGGACCGCCACGTGGGCGGAGCCAATCGTCACGGACAATGTGGGCGTGGTCTATCAGAACCAGTCGCACAGCCCCAGCACCCTGTTCCAGCAGGGCGACACCACTGTGACATATTTTGCTCTAGATGCTGCTGGACTCGTCGAACGGTGTTCTTTCATCGTGACCATTGCAGGTTTGTTTCGGACTGTGCAGGTTAAAAAATCTGACGTTTTTTTTTTATTGATTTGTATTTTCATTTGTTAATTTTAAATGTGGATTTGAGTAGAAATGGAACCTGAGAGAAATTTAGCTTTTTCAGGTGACTGTCAATCAATCTAGCAGAAAATGTAAACTTTTTAGCTTATTAACAGGAGGTCACTGTGGAATGTTAAACGAAAAAAAGGAAAGTACCCCACTATTATAGGACTTTGGATTCTGTGATAAAACAGGATTTTTATATAAGTTTCGATGTTGAAAGAGCTACAAAATGTGCATTAGGCTAAAGGCCTATGGTTGGTAGGTATGTGTTTTGGCATATATTTCTTGTATGCAAATTAAATGTAAGAAACTGGTAAATATGTTAATTGATGTGGGAAATGGCCTAATGGTGAAACTTTTGCTTCACTTATAACATTTGCAGAGCCAATTAAACTTTCTGCTAGAATTGTTACAGTTAGTATGCTTCCAATTATATTGGTTATAATTATTGACCTAACATTTGTTTTGTGGCATGCATATTGTTTTATGGCCAAACTTACTTGGTGAAGTTGGTATAGTCATGCTTGATAACTAAAACATGTTTGTTATAACCAACTTGTGCTAGCTTACTATCCTAACAAAAGTTCACTCATCGACTTTGAAGTGTTAAGATTGGAAAAGCAGAAGGTGATGTTTTGGACAATGAATTAATGGATGAAATTGATTAAATCAATAAATGGATTTAAAATTAATAAATAATAAAAATAATAAAATAATACATTGTTTTGTCCCGTCTCCCCAAGTGCAATTGGACATTAACCGTGGGATTGCAAGTTGCGAATTCACATCCGCTGTCACAGAAAACTCACAGATTCCTAATTTTAACGTACATGTTAGTAAACTCGATCACTGAGGTCTTAATAGTTGCATTTGAAATTTCTACAGCAGGGATGTGTTCATTCATAGTTTCCAGAGTGGTCAACTAAGCCAATTGAAAATCTTTGACTTTTTGCAACTTTCTAAATGCTTTTGGAAAAACTGGGAATAGTGCGCACGATATGATGGTTTGCCTGTACATCCTTCTTTGCAGATATCGAACCACCAAGGATAGCCGGGTGCCCCGTTCTGCTCCTGCGATCGGCTCTACCCACCCAGAATTATTCCCAAGCATTCTGGCGGGAGCCGACTGCTACCGATCGGTTCACACCTATCACGGAATCCAAGTCCCATGCGCCCCTGCAAGGGTTTGCCATCGGGATCACCAATGTTACGTATTCCTTCACCGACAGCAACGGCAACACTGCCTTCTGCATTTTCCAGGTCCTGGTGCAAGGTTGGTCGATCCTTTTCACATTCGTTTCAAATGCAGGCTGATTTGTACATTCTACTGTGCGTTTCGGGATTCCCGAGATCATGGAAAAATGGGGGAAAGTCAGAAAATTTGAAATTATTCTCCAGGCCTGGAAATTTCACAAGTGCTTGAACTCTAAGGAAAGAAATGAAATTTTGCATATAGCCTAGACCTTGCCAACATTTCTGTGAATTGAAACAAAATTGTATTTGTCATACACATTGGAACATCCTGTACCATTTGTAGTGTCAATGTGTGGACATTTGTGGTATCCATGTGTGGACATTTGTGGTGGACATTTGTGGTGGACATGTGTGGTGGACATGTGTGGTGGACATGTGTGGTGGACATGTGTGGTGGACATTTGTGGTCATGTGTGGTGGACATTTGTGGTGGACATTTGTGGTGGACATTTGTGGTGGACATTTGTGGTGGACATTTGTGGTGTCCATGTGTGGTGTCCATGTGTGGTGTCCATGTGTGGTGGACATTTGTGGTATCCATGTGTGGTGGACATTTGTGGTGTCCATGTGTAGAATAAAAGCTTCATATGACCAGTATATAGGGCATAGTTAAATCTGAGGGACGAACACACAATTTTCTGGGAGGATCGCAAGTTTTTATGTCATACAATGCTTCGTCCTTGCAGATAACACTGACCCTGTGGTCACCGACTGTCCGGACCCTCAAACGGTCAGCCCAGACCAAGGTGTTGACACTGCCCTGGTCAGCTGGACAGAGCCCACGGCCTGGGACAACTCTGGTTACGTCAATGTCACCTCGACCGCCAGGCCCCCGGCGACCTTTCACCCAGGAGATACCACTGTGTCGTACTCGTTCAAGGATGCTTCAGGGAATAGTGCTTTCTGCATGTTTACAGTCACTGTTGCAGGTATGGATAAGTTTTCATGCATTTGCACGCAATGAGTTTTTTCCCGATTATACATAAGATGATAATGATATGCAGTAGTCATAACAACGAAAGCAGACTATATTGATAAATTTAGAAAGTCTGATGGTTGAGAGAATGAACTCCTAATAATATTTTTAAAAAATAAAATAAACTAAATATCAAATATTTTTATGCAGTATTTTTGGATCTGTCAAGTTTTTGTAAATTTTTTGTCTAAGCAGTCTATTACAATGAACAATAAATTTGATGTTCAAATGTAGTGAACACTATAATTAAAGTAGCAATCCGGTGCAGTGGCCATCAGGGTTGGCAGTGCAGTTTAGGTTAAATAATAATAATGCCTTTATATAGCACTAAATACATCTCACTTGGAGCAAAGATCTGAAGCGTATTACAACAGCACAAGGAAAAAAGAAAAGGTACAAAGCTATAAATGCCATGCCCGATTATAGAGATGCATTTTAAGCTTCGATTTAAAAGTTGGAGATAACACCCTTGATACAAAGCAGTAGTTCACCACAAGATTTTGTTGTTTGGCACTAAAAGAAGCTTGACAGAACTACATAGAGGTTTGATGAGGATGTCTTAATTTTCTGAGAAAAGGAGGGGATGCCTGTAGTTAGGACACAGACAATTATAAGAAGTATATTGAAAGTGATTCTCTGCTCAACTGGCCAGTGAAGTTTGTGTAGTGCGACGTTCATGCTGGAGCGTTTCGACTTGCCAGTGATTAAGTTAGCAGTGGAAGTTTGGAATGCACTGTAATTTCATCAGCAGAGAGTTAACAATAATGGATGCTTCTGGTAATAAAAAGCATGAACAAGCTGTTTCATTGACTTAGTTCTAAGATAAGGTTGAATCTTACCAGTGTTACGCAAATGATAGAATGCAGATCTGCACTTATGGCTGAGAAGTCCACTCCAGATATGGGGAGCTGCCATTGGGTTACCACTGCAGAAAAAAAACATTAAAAGTGGAAATATGATGTTTTGTTTCTTTTTGTGTCATGGGATTAGTATTTATTAAATATTTTGCTTTAAAAAAAAAACCTGCTTAATATTTAATATTACCTCCTTAGATTCTGAGCCACCAGAGTTTGCCAACTGCCCCAATGACATCTCCACCCCAAACACCCCAAATCTACCGACGGGGGTTGCGATGTGGGCGGAGCCGACTGCCTCTGACAATGCCGCTCCTCCGGCTGTTAATTCGACCTACTCTGCCGGGGATGCTTTTGTCATCGGTGAAACAACAGTCGTGTACACTGCTGTGGACAGCTTTGGTTTGGAGGCTAACTGCAACTTCACTGTTACCATTATGGGTAAGTTAACCATCCCCGAGGAAATGTGCCCATCTCCGAGGAAATGTGCCCATCCCCGAGGAAATGTGCCCATCCCCGAGGAAATGTGCCCATCCCCGACTAAATGTGCCCATCTCCAAGGTAATCTGCCCATCCAAAAACTACACATTCAACTTTCGGATAAGAGGAAGCAAGCACACACCACTCAATGGTGAAAGTCCCCATCATGATTATAACAGTTTGGTTGTTGAGATATTGATTTTCTTGTTGATCTTTTTGGGTAGGCATCTGGCCACATTTGTGATGTCATAAGCTTACTTGGGCTGGAAGAGTCTGTTATTCATTTTTCTGGTGACCAAGTATGGTATGCCAAAGATGGTAATATTTACAATGAAAGGAATTGTATAGCTGCAGTTCTTACTTGATTGTTCTATGTTTTTTTGTTTTTTTTAAAGAAAACTTGGCAATGTGGAACTGTGATGTCACAAATGTTGCCAGATTAATGAAAGTGTGAACTGCAGATTTCAAACGTTCATACTTCAACAACAAGAATTGTTATAGCAATAGTACTTTCACAACTTGAGTTTTTCCTTTCCCGTCTGAAAGTTTGGGATTTCACTGGACTATTGTTTTTGTCTGGGAAAACCTTTTCCACATTTCATGTTGTGCCCTTACAGTACAGTTTCGGTCACAATTAATTATATATTGGTTCTCATTTTCCGAACTTTTTTTTTTTTTTTTAGATAACGAGGATCCCATTTTGGATTATTGCCCCGAGGACATAACGGAAGACGCGGGGCCAGGGCAGGCATCCAAGAATATCACCTGGTTAGCTCCAAATGCAACGGACAACAGCCAATCACTAGCGGAATCTGCCAGCCACGCCCAGGGATCGGAATTTTCACTATCAGTGACAACCGTAACTTACACCTTCACCGACCCGTCGGGAAATGATGTCACTTGTAGATTTGATGTTACCGTGAAAGGTGAGGGTGTCCTTTTTAACATGACGTTTGTAGTCATGAAATGGGCATCAATACCAATATTGTCATTCATTCATTTCATGACACTTGGCATCAATTGTTTATATTGTTATGACCCTTATATCAATTGACTTTTGTATAAATTCTATTAACTTCATGTGTTGTCAAGACCCCATCATATTAATTGTCAAACATGGGGAACATGTCTTGCTTGTCTAGGATAATAGTCACCCACATATAACAATTTAATTTTAATATATAATGAAAGTTTATAAAACTTCCATAAACATAAAAAAACATAAAAAAAGTTTATTTTGTTCCATGTCTTTCAAGACACTCTGATTCTTACAAAGCACTAATTTTTCACCTGACTGTGAATCCACAAGCAGGACTGAAACTTTATATTGTCTCAAGATCACGATCTTGGGGAAAATAATATTGAAATCAGTCGAAACTTTGGAAATTCATCACAAAAAATAAAATAATCTGACTTTTCACATACCCGACTTGAGACAAATCCCAGGTATGGGAAAGAAATTGATCTTGTTGCATCCAAGATATAAAAAATGGCCAATTTAATACTACTCATTTTCTTTAGGAAATCTTTAAAAAAAAATTCTTAAATGCATATTTTTTTAACAAAACATGAAAAGTCATGATTTTTATAACAAATGGAAAATGTTTAAAATGCAAACATGTTTATTTTACAAAACCGAAAAAATGCCTTTAGATGTAGGCCTTTTGAATTTTGTTTGCTTGGGCTGGCATCTCTGGTGTTGCTGTTGGGAATATTATGTATTAATATTTTTTAAATGGTTAACCATCCCTTTGCCCTACCTTCCCAGATGTGACCGATCCGGTCTTCATCGATTGCCTCGGTTCCCTCTCCGTCTCTACCGATCCCGACCAGCCATTTGCCACCGTCACTTGGATGGCCCCTACCGCTGTCGATGAATCCGGGGCACCCTCTGTACAGTCCACCAATGCCCCAGGCTCCCAGTTCGCCATCGACACCACGAAGGTGGCGTACACAGCGACCGATGCGGCTGGGAACACTGCCCTCTGTGAATTCAATGTCACTGTTAGCGGTAAGAAAAGGGGTTGCCCTCTGCCCTTGATAACTAGGAGCTGACCACTTTTGTATATATGTAGCATTTATCCTGTTGAGAACATTTTCCCTGCACAACAGGGTTAAAAATGGTTTCTACGTAGGCAGAAACACCTTTGCTTAAACCTGTCCATGCTGATTTGCAACTGTAGGTAATCAAGTAGGTAATCGAGTAGGTAATTGTAGGTAAAAGTAGGTAATTGTAGGTAATCAAGAAGTGTAGGAACGAGGCCTACACAGATGTATAACACACTAAACAATTACTGTGTGTGACCATGAAATTATTCCACATCATTTACATGTACGAACAGAAATTCAAACAGTTTCTAATTCTGATTTTTTAGCAAGCTAGGTTGATTTGAACAAATGATTCTAAGCTACTTGCTTTAGGCTCGGTTGTTCACTGCTGCCTTCACTCAATCACATAAATACAGCATATTTAAGCATGTGTACTGCTGGCATGCAATGCCATTGGTTATGCAGATTTTAATAGTTTTATATACATTATCATGTACTGATGGCATGCAATGCCATTGGTGCTGCAGATTTGAATAGTTTGATTATACATTATCATGTACTGATGGCATGCAATGCCATTGGTGCTGCAGATTTGAATAGTTTGATATACATAATCATGTACTGCTGGCATGCAATGCCATCAGTACTGCAGATTTGAATAGTTTGATATACATTATCATGTACTGGTGGCATGCAATGCCATTGGTGCTGCAGATTTGAATAGTTTGATATACATTATCATGTACTGCTGGCATGCAATGCCATTGGAACTGCAGATTCTAATAGTTTGATATACATTATCATGTACTGATGGCATGCAATGCCATTGGTACTGCAGATTTGAATAGTTTGATATACATTATCATGTACTGCTGGTGGCATGCAATGCCATAGGTTATGCAGATTTGAATAGTTTGATATACATTATCATGTACTGCTGGCATGCAATGCCATTGGTGCTGTCAATGTTTCTTCTAAATGTTCTCATTAAATGTTCTCATTGTAATCATTTTGAATGTTATTAACTGCATTGATCTCCAGATGACCAAGTGCCAGTCGTGACCCGTTGTCCTGCGGACAAGAACCTCGCGGTCGGGCTAGGGCAGAGCACAGTGACCGCTGCCTGGATTGCTCCAACGGTGACCGATAACGATCCATCTCTCAGCACCATGGTGAATGTCAACGTCGGGGAACTGCTACCGGTGGGCGTCACAGAGGTGGTGTACCTTTTTCAGGATGGTAGCGGAAACAACGCTTCTTGCAAATTCAATATAAATGTTCTGGGTAAGAATGACATTTTTTAACCTGTTTCAGCATATTCAGGGTGAGAGTTAGTTATTTACGGAAAAAAGGAGCTTAAAGGAATGGTTCAGTGACGAATGAATGGCAGCATTTCTATGCTTGCTGCTAATAGGATACACCATACAGCCTATCGTAAAGCTCTAAGAATCCCTAGTTGTATTGCTACACATGTTGTTCTAAAGACTGCTAATGCCCCCTCCATCCAGAAAATTTTGCTTCAACTTCAATATCAAACTTCTTAAGAGCGGCCTTCTTCATGACGCCCTCATTAAAGACCTACTCTACTACTTAAATCTTGATATCCTTGGCTTCCCAAGGATTGGGAGACCCATAATAGGAGGGGGTGGCACCCCATAGGTTAGGTACCTGGAGAGCTATGGCACTTGAAAACCCAACCCCCAGGGCTCACAGTGCGGCACTCTGGGGGGTCTAGTGAGTCTCTTCTAATTTTGTTTCTATTTCCGAGGGCTTGGGCCACTTCCCATGTGTATGGCTACAAATAAAATATTATCACATATCAACATTTTCTCTGCCAATTTTCAAAATTCGTCCACACATACATACTAACACTTCTTATTGCTCTCCATGCAGCCAGTGAACAAGATGTATCCTAACCTGTTGTGCAAAAATTAATTAGGGACTGGTAACCATGATACTACACACAATGGTGAAAGTCCCATTACAATAGCATTTTTGCACACAACAAACATAGACTAAATTTGTACAGAACAACATATATAATTATAGGGTTTGTTCCTTGTAATTATCAGAAATATGCAAATGATATGCAAATGTTTTTAAACAAGTGTTGATCAATGAATAGGTGATTG
>JAODFY010061484.1:0-12247 GCA_027580055.1 Paracaudina chilensis | reverse complement strand
TGCAACTGTATGTCTGATCAGCTTCAGTTTGGGTTCAGTTGTCTGGCAATAAGTACAATACAGGTATATTACAATAACAAATTCTTACTTAAATTATTTCATAAACTCTCATCGGCATCGGAACCACTAAACCTTTGGGTTTTCTGGTTTATGCGAGGGAACAGGTTTTGGGGTCAATAGTGATAATGCATGGTACTAAAAAAACTTTAATGTAACAAATCTGTTACTGTTTGTTGGGCTGGTCGTACCAACTCAACAAATGGATACCTAAGAGATGAGAGTAACATATGGTAGCATACATTATGATAAATACTCTCAGACTGTTAAACTACTTTTTTTTCCAGATGGGTTACCCAACTGGCAAGAACCTAGGTCATCAGCTAGCGAAACATTACGAACGAATTCTCTGGCCTTACGATGTATTCAACTCTGGCATCCCATTAGAAGAGCCCTTGGTAAACATTCATCAGTTATCAATATTTCATGTTATGTTTAAAGTTCACTTTTCATGTGTCTAAAGTTCACTTTTCATGTGTCTAAAGTTGACTTTAATATAATTCACTTTTCATGTGTCCATAATTTTTACTGTTTCATGTTTTCTTTAACCATTATTATCAATTTGTTGACAATCCCATTAGTTGATGTTAACATTCATTGTATTAAAATTCCTTGTATTAACTGCACATTGACATGAATTGTACTAGAAAACATGTGGTTTAATCTGTTTTCCCCTTTGCATAGTAAAAAAAAACATGGCAGTAAAGTGTTAAATAACCCCCTACCCTGAATAATCTAGAACAGTGCTAGACAACACACTTGATATTGTCATAATACATATTTTGGATTCTGCAGAACAACCTGGCAATCTGTGTAATAATCTGAGGAACCATCTGGCAACATGGGTTCCTGCTGGGAGAAACAATATTATTGTTTGTGAAATGGACTTTTGAATATAATGCTAGATGATATCTCTAAATTAGGAAATATTGCTTTGGGATGAATGGATGAAAAAATATGTTAAGGGAACCAATGCACTGTGTGGTATTATCTGTGTTTTAAATGATTGCAATAAAAACAAAACTCCTACTTAACCTTTAAAACAGAATAAAGTCAACTGAACTAGGTTTGACAAATTTAGCGTAACTTGCATTGTGATTTTTCATTCATTAAGCTGTTTTGTGATTGGTCAGCTTGCAAATGGACATGCAAGGATTTGAACAGCAGTCTGAGACCACCTACAACCAGAACATGCTTCATGTTTGTCAACCAAATTGATGAAATATTGAAGGCCTACAATGTTAAGAGATTAACAAATACTGCAATATCTTTTTGAGAAACATCTGTAACGCTCTGAAACCCCATAATTTTGAAATGCAACTTTTGATTACTCTATTTATAGTTGCAAAGTACACAAGTTGCATACAATTACGTACAATTAACAATTAAATGTCTGGCAGGACAACTATTGTATACTGAAAACCATCTTTGGGACTTGAGACACCAATCACAAAATCTTAATTCAACAATTATGCTAATAAATAAAGTAGCTTAATCCTGAGTAAAGATTTTTATTAATTTTAAGATGAGAAGATATTAAAGGTGGATCACAGACTAGTAATTCAAAACGATGTATCATCTGATTTCTTGTTTACTGTATTCATTCTGATGTAAGCGTACTGCGCAAAAACAAACATTAAACCAGTCACATTTGTTAGGGTTATGATGGATATGCAAAACTTTTTGTGTTATCATGGTGTTTTTTTTTTATCATGTTTTTTTTTTAAATCAAAACACCTGAAGGTCAAACCAAACAAATCATTCGAACAGGAAAAAAATATTACTAGATCAAATGTCAAACCAAACAAATCATTTGAACAGAAATTTTTTTATTAGTAGTATTATATATATAAAATTGTTAATTTGGGCCTGTTGTTTATTTCTTTGGGAGCATTAATGTTATTACAATATATTCAATAGTGAATATTTAATAGTGTGCTATTATTAGGGTAAAATAAATCAAGAAGTTGACAAAAATGCATGGGTGTTGCTGTTAGGGCATGAGCTTCTATTATAATCAGTACAGTTTATATGAAGACATTCTAAAACACCAGCTCTATCGTCAAAGTGAAATAAATAGAGAAGAGTGTTTAGCATTTGTTCACACTTCTAGACCAGTTGGAGGCAATCGATAGTAGGCAGTCTTGTTTTATAAGCTTGAGTGGCATCTCCAGATTGTTGGGAACCTGTTTTGGAAGATGTGAGGTTTGCCCATTTGTTATATGTTTTGTCAGTCTCTATTGTGCATTTCATATAACACAGTATTAATTTGCACTGCTGTTTCATCAACAACAAGTACCATTCAGTTCATACTGTCGAGGTGCGGGCATTTTTTAAAATCACTAACCCTGTTCTGTTCTTTCTCATTAGCAACCATTGCCTGAAGGAGATGGCAAGGACAAAGACTATGTCCCCCACGGCATCATTTCACGGCAAGCCGTCCCACCCCCCACTCAAACTGGCTACAGCCGCAGGTCTAAGAGACAAGCCCCTGAGGTACATACAAAACCGGGGTCACTTTGTCCTGCCTTACCCATGTTATATTTGGACCATGAATAATAATTAATAATACTCTATGATATATGCAATTATTAATTATTTACAATATTAAAAACAAAACAAATCTAAAAGCTTGTACATGAAAAGCATTCAAGTAGGGGGGGGGGGGGGGGGTGGGTCTTGCATGTTGTTTTGACTTGAAACTACAGATAAGTAGGTACTCAGTGCCAACCATATATACCTAATTTACATTAAAAACTACAGACAAATTTAAGAGCTATTAAGATATTTCATATAATAAACGATTTCTAACTCAACGTAGTATTTCTGGAAGCTTTAGTGGTGATCCTAAAAGCTGTGGAATTGTTGTACTAGTCTTTGTTTTCATAGGTGAACATTATTTGTCAGCAAATTTTCCTGTGAGAATTTTGTTTGCATATTTTAGTCCTGGGAGTTTAATAAGCTATTTTTGCATGGAAGTATTATGAAAAATTATTTCAAGAAAAATAAGGTAACTGGAGTAAGATACAGACAGCTCACATAGTTTGTGTGCACATTGTCTTAACTCATATCATTTCTTTTCTTAATGTTTTATATTTGAATAACAAGCAGGTGCAATGTAACATTTGCTCTCTTTCTAAACATTTGTGATGTTGAGATAAGGTCTAACAAATTCGGCTTCAAGCTTTAACAATGCTTGGTCATATTTTTATTTTTCTGTTGTTAATTTTATTAAATTAATATTCACCAGTATTGGTTCTAACCTGCTGGTCTTTGAATAGTTCCTCTATGTTACATCCACCTGGTAGTCAACGACTTCATGTTTCTGTGATGATTGTTTAGTCAGTCTGTAGTAATTAAATTCAGTCCAAATAAATACAGTCCAATTGAATTTTGTTTTATAAATAATGTGATAATTGGTTCGACTTCCAAGTTGTCGTCAAAATGTATTGCAAAACTGGGATACTGTGTTGAAAAAACAAATCATAACCCGCTGGATTAAAAGTACACCTCGGATTTAGGATATTATTCAGGCAAAATGATGACCTGCTAAGCAATAAGCTGTCTTATTCAAACTTTTATCAATATCAGCTAATCTGTCAGTTAATTGATGCCTAGACATAATTTTGTTCTCCTTCACAGGGTCTGAGTGTAGACATCACCAATAATTCCGAGCTTAAGAAGCTTCAGCTGTATGGCCCCGGGCCAAAGTTTCAGGGGCTCGGCCTGGTGGTAGACACGTCAAAGAAGACCACAGATAAAGTCGGTACACAAGGTAGCGCTCACTGACAGTTTTTGTTTCATTCGTAATTGATCTTCGGTTTGAGCATGGCGGAATAACCAGCTGCCAATTCCCCACTGTCCTAGATACCTTGATATTTTTCTGAATACCAGTGGCATCTCTGTCTTTCAATTACACTAGGCATTGCACCTTCATTTCTACTATCCACAGGGTGTTTTTCATTGCAGACATTGTAGATTTAAATTAGGAATCAGAGGTTAAAAGGAGTTCCAGCAGCAAAATATGGCTCTTATGGTGATGTTTTACAGTTTGCCATTATTTATTTTATTTATTAAACTAGTGTCTTCTAATTTTGCCACTTATAACGCTCATTAGCAAGAAATTAAGCTCAGAAACTCATTTTACGTGTTTCTCTCGGTGACTAATTATATGCCAAACTGGTAATTGTGTCACTGCTGATTTTTGTGTGCTGATTTCTTGTTGAAGAGTGCATACTGTGATATGAAACATTGGTATTAGTATTTGCAATATTCTCCTGTTTCATGTCAGAATTTTGTTGAACTCCTCAAAACTCTAAATCCTTCTTTTACAATATCTGTGGATGATATTTATTTCCTGCCAACCATGTGTAATGAGTAGAAATGTTTTGAATACATGTTATTATTTCATAAGAGAGGACTAATGAACAGAGCTAAAAGTTTGAAAACATTAGCATCAAAATATACTATAGCAGTGATGTATTGGTTAGAATGTTAATTGGCTTTTGCAATTGACTACTTCGGGTTGACCACTTTATATTTTATATATTCGTTTAACCGTTGCCTCAATTTTTGGATTTTTCTTGCTGTCATCTTCATCAAATGTTTGCAAAATATCTTTTTTCTCTATCAGCTTAATTTATTTCTTCTGCATTTTTAATCATCATGCAAATACATGAATTTTTCATAAAAATTCCTTAAAAACATTTCAGTATTTTGGCTGTGCACATTCCATTTTAAAATTGTCAACTTTCTTTGCTGTCATTCTTCATTGCACTTTCTGTTGATGCAACGGTCTAACGATGTTTGTTTTGGTGAAGTGTCGAATCCACTTCCTTCTCCACACACAGAGGGCATCCTAGAGAGTGACCAACTGAAGGTGGAGAAGAAAGCGGTCGGCATGGACCCGGATTACGCCACCCCCAAGGGGAAGTCCCCGAAGAAGAGCCCCGGGGCTGGATCCAGCATGCAGATGAGGCAGCGCTGCGGCTCCTTCAGTCTGGTGAGATTATCAGTTATCCCCTAGCGATCTTTGTTTTGTTTTCTCATGAATCAGTGGGATTTGCTAGTCTAACCAAACCTCGTGTCTTCAGTCAGCTCCTACAGTCTGGTGAGATTATCAGTTATCCCCTAGCGATCTTTGTTTTGTGGGATTTGCTAGTCTAACAAAACCTCATGTCTTCAGTCAAATGAAAAAACATATTATAGTTGTGTATATTGATTGCTTGGTCAATTTAACAGAAGCAGGATTAGTGTCAGAAAATCTGGACTGAGGTCCAACAAAATAGACAGTTCCATGACTTAAAGTGAAATTAAGTGAAACTCTAGTGAAATCCTTTTTTAGATTATCGCCTTTGTCTAAAAAGGCGATAATCGCCTATACCTTCATTGTTACATATTTTACAATATTGATATAAATGATAAAAGTAATGGACTTTGTGGGTTTTGCGTGACACGTGTAACTCGCATGAATTTCCTACGCGCTCCCCCTCCTTTAAGCTTGGGTTGGGGGAGAAGACCAATTTTTACTTAGCTTGAAATGGAGACATTGTGAAACATTTTGTTGGTTACTAAAAGAGAAAAATTACTTTGGGGGAGAGGGTGGATGAGCAAGCCAATGTGCACTTACAATTTAGTCATTAAATGCTATCAGTCTTGACATATATGCATCCACCACATGCATTCTATTGTATATTCATAAGTGGAGCCCTGCCCTGCATATTCATAAGGGAAGCCCTTCCACTGCATATTCATAAGTGCAGCCCCTCCAATGCTTATCTAATACAATATTTGTGAAATTTTTTAAGGATTTTGAGAGGGGAGAGCCATTTACAAAAAGTTGAATGTACTGACCATAAACAAAGGAAGTCCAGTTCCCAATTCTTACACACAAGTGTTTTTCAAGTTTGAGAGAAATTTATGGGATGTCCAAAACTGTAGTGCTGATGTATGTGACTTAATGGGTAATCAATTATACTACATTACATACCACCCATGGCCCACTGTTCACTTTGTTTATTAGTTTATAAACTGGAGCAATCTAACCAAGCTATTTATTTTCAATTTGGGTGTTTCAACCTCCTAACAGATTGTCTCCAAAGCAAATTATTCTAATAATTTTTGACCTCTTTAGTTTTGTAGCATATTTCAAGATTTTTGTATTCCTGAAGGACAATCAGCAAGCATGTCTTGGTTGTCCTGTCAGAATGTTGGTGGTGTCGGACGACCGTTAAAATCCTTCAACTATTTTTGTTTCTGTCTGTAGATTGAGATGTATATTTGTCACATGTGTGGTAAAGGTGATGCAGAGGATTGCTTGCTGTTGTGTGATGGCTGTGATGACAGCTTTCACACATTCTGTCTTCTCCCACCCCTTCCTGAGGTACCCAAGGGTGACTGGAGATGTCCTAAATGTTTAGCAGTGGTAAGTTTTTGACAAAAGAATCTTCAAGAATTCTAGCGTACCAACATTTTTCTTTCAAACCATCGTGTCCAAAACCATGGCTGCTATGTCGCAAAAACAAATGATAGTTACCCATGGCCTTATTAATACAGTTTGAGATGTTTCTTAATCAAAATTTCAATATTCTACATGGGAAGATACTCAAAGCAATATATCTAACCCCCCAGATTGCTCTACATAACAAGGAGTCTTGTCACCATGAGAAATGCTACAAAATGTTTTCTTCAGCGATAGAGCTAGGCTGCTTAGCCTAACACACAAATGTTTTCAGAGCTCCCTGTTCTTTTTGTGTGTGCTTTAGTTACATACCTTAAACATATCAGTTATCAGTAACTTCCTCAGTGAAACACAAGTGTAAAAAACCCACACAAGTCTGTCCACAGCGATGTTTGTCGGTTGACGGCATGGGTCACAATAACGAGGAAGCCAAGTTCATTCAGCACTGACCTTTTCATATGCAAACTTGCAATCGTGCTTTGCATTCCTAACCACAGCGTTTTGTATACAAAGAAGTACCTCATAAGTAGATTAAAAAATCAAATCTGGAATCGAAAGATATCTTCATGGCTGGCTATCCAAGGTAAATTTAATGACACTATTCTCATAGAAAAAAATACATTTAGGTGGATATATTGTAATTGAACTTCCTTTGCCTAACAAAACTTTCTTCACTACTTATTCACAGTAATTCATAGCAGCTCATAGCAGCTGGAACTGTTGTTGATCTCATGCAAAAGGTAACAAAAAGTTGTGAGGTAGGGTTGTTTGTTCTGCATGATTCAGTCTTGGTTTATAATCCACAGGCTTGTAGCAAGAAGAAGGATCTGTTTGGGTTTGAACAAGCGGGCAAGGAATACACTCTGGAGTCCTTTGGCAAAATGGCTGATCAGTTTAAGAAGGAATATTTCAACATGCCTGTTCATGTAAGTGTGTCCAACATTTTTTGTTCCCCTTGTGTTTGAACTATAAGTGACTAAACATCTCAGGCTACAAGTTAATCTAACTATATATTTGTGTGTTACCATTTAGTGTGCATACCCAAGTTTGTTACCAACAGGCTTGTTTTAATAAGAGCCACTCATTTTTATCATGATCTTCTGAATCACATTGTAGTGTTTTGCAATCTGCAAGACCTGGCCACCATATTGCACTATGTGACGTGTTAAAAACTGTATGTACCAAGCAGTGTGTTTACCCCCCCCCCCCAAAAAAAAAAAGTGATATATGCATACTTGTTTCATGAAACCTTTGGTTTTAGGAATTGTCATAATCCCTGATAAAAGAAATATATAATGTATATATGAAATATAAATAAAATATAGAAATATATATATGATATGTTAGTATTATGTTTACACAGTAGCAGATGTTTCAATTGTATTTCTCTTTTTCTGAAGATGGTTCCCCCTGAACAAATTGAGAAGGAATTCTGGCGCTTGGTGACCACCATTGATGAGGATGTGTCAGTGCAGTATGGCGCAGACATCCATTCCCTGAACCAAGGAAGTGGATTCCCCACCAAGAACACCAAGAACCTTGCCCCAGAAGATGAGGTTAGTCTCCAACATGAAGAAAAACTTGCTTTCATAATTCTGTAAAATTTGTTAAGAAGTCTGTAAAAAGCCATGTCAAATTTTAAAAATATCTTTACCTTCAAGTTTTCTTTACCCTCACTGATAAGAAAAATCAAAAAAGCTGCCTGCACTTTTCTTGCTACTAAAACAAAAATGTTTTTTCTCAATAAATATTTTAAAGTTATAGTCAAAAAAGTTTGAGATGAAAATAGGGTGTGTATTCTTAATCCTCACAACCTATGAAGGTTGCATCTTCCAACAAAATGTTTTTTTTTTAATTTTCAAGTACAAAAGGTTTTCAAGTACAAAAGTACAAAAGGTTTTCCAACACCAGAACAATGTTAGCATTTCTATATCAAACAGCAGCATCCTGCAATAGGCCAGGGGTGAACAGGTCTTTACCTCAGTTACTCCGCTGGTATAATGATATATGCTCTATAGGCCATCTTGTGAAGAGACCATGTTACATCAATTAAAACTAGCACATATTTTCATGAACAAAATTGGATGCTGTCCAATGAAGCGTCTTGTTCATAGGAATTCATTGTGGGAACAACAACAACAGTAGGCTCCATGCAGCTCAAACTTAACATCAATTCAATGCAAACAACATTATCCATATAAAAAGGACATAAATAAGAATTAGAAATTGGTTTGATGCATTTTTTTTTACTGAAAGTAAAATATCATACCTAATCCATTTTAGGAGTCAATTTCAAAAAAAATTGAAACTTATCACAATGTAAGTATATGTACAAAAATGTCCATTTGTTGTAACCCCTTATAGGAGTACGTACACTCTGGGTGGAATCTGAATAACCTTGCGGTACAGGATGCATCGGTCCTGCACCACATCAACGTTGACATCTCTGGTATGAAGGTACCCTGGATGTATGTTGGCATGTGCTTCTCTGCGTTCTGCTGGCACATTGAAGACCACTGGAGCTACTCTATCAATTATCTTCATTGGTAAGACAACGGGGTCTATTCTACTTTATTTTATTGTTATGAATTGAATTCTCTTTATTTCATAAAATTGTTCAATTGATATATTTGATTGAATTTTTACAACAAGCATCATTCATTTTGAGCATTCAGTGAAATATGAATAAGTTTTTTCTTGATAAAGTAATAGTTTTTTTTCCTTTGGTCTCTGGATTCTTTCAAAATATTTATACTGATGAGAAGTAGAGTAGTACTGACCATAACAATGTTACAAATCATGGTGTTTTTCGACAGATAGTGGTTCAAAATACCCAAGCCTAAAACTTGTAAGTGTTACCAGCAGTTAATTAGTAATTAATCTGGACTTGGGTAGAGCTATTAGGCTTTCAAGTATCCAAGCCCAAATTTTAAACCCGGTTTAAACATAAACCTGATGGGAGAATTTAACATGATTTTTTTTTTTTTCATTTCAATTAAAATGGTCTGACCATCAGAGTGGAAGATGGTATTAAGAGGCTGGTTCCACCACGAGTTATGGAATTAATACCTTTGTCAGTGGGCAGTACCCTTTTAAAAAGTAAAATCCTAATGGTTTCCATATAGCATTACCAAACAGAAAACTCAAATGTTGTGAATGGATAGGATGTATCTCTGACAATCAATCTTAGTTGCATGTTTCAAGTATCCCCTTCCAATTACTTGTATACTCCGGGGGTTGTGGAAACGTGGGCATTGGGGCTTGGCCAACCACATCAATACAATGTTTCTATTGATGTACATCTGTTCCATGGTCCATGTTCTGTGGTGTAAATGGCTGAGATCATCCGATGTGTGATAGTAGGGAAGGTTGGAAACCAGTGCCTTGGATCATCCATGGTTGGGCATAGAACTAACCTGAATAATTTTATCCAATCTTTAGGGGGGAGCCCAAGACTTGGTATGGTGTCAGTGGCCACCAAGCAGAAAAATTTGAAGCTGTGATGAAAGACCAGGCCCCGGAACTGTTTGCTGCTCAGCCCGATTTACTCCATCAACTGGTCACAATCATGTCACCAACACTCCTCATGAAGCACAATGTTCCGGTAAGCCAACTCCAAGAACAACCATCTCTGATCTGTTTTGAATTGTTTTGTAAAAGAAGTTGCATCTTGGTCCCATATGGGGCCAATTAAACAGTTTCGCTATAATCCTCTGTACCATCCTTTGTATGCATGAACACCTGGTGTATAATATTGAGTGTAATGTTTCACAGCTTATCCTATAATCTATTCCTGCCTCCTCCTCTTTCAGATCTTCAGAACCAACCAATGTGCAGGGGAGTTTGTCATCACTTTCCCCAGAGCTTATCATGCTGGATTCAACCAGGGATATAACTTTGCAGAAGCTGTCAACTTTTGTCCTGTCGACTGGGTGAGTAGGGAAAGGATGGAGGAATTGTATAGGGGAAATGGGGGAGGGGGCTTGTCATGTAAGTGACGTGGGGGGAAGGGAATTAATTGTACAGCTGTCGTCTCTCCTTTCCCCCTGAGCGAACTTGATATTTAGGGCAGTGTCGCTCTTGCTTCTTTAGACAAAAGAAGAAAAAACACTTACCAAAGAGTATGACTTTTCTAAGTTTTAAAACATTACTGCCAGAAGCAGTTCTACCCTCACTCACGTTCATTGAATTATGAATCTTGTGTTTTCTCAGTGTCACTGGAGGAGCGTAAACTACTCCCGCCCGCAATATGCTAACCTAGTCGCCCTAATATATGGGGGCCGTGACCAGTTGCGTATTTTATTGGCATAGGGTCGGGAATTTCCTTTTTGCCATTAGTCTGTAAGCCAAACTACACAACATCTGAAGGAACATGACAGAACAATCAAAGCTTAGTAGTATCATATCAATATATAGCATGAATAGTGTGGTATTCCTTCTGCATGACAAAACCGAAGGCACTCTTTATTATGATTTTGTCACTAAAAATGCTATGATTTTATATTGATCTAATTTATATATTAATTTGTGATTGGTCTGTTGTTTATGTCATTGGAAAAAGACTTATATTGGTGACATCTTTCTAGGTTAGCTGGTGGGGCAGTGCTAAGTTTTCCACAGAACATCTTTCTAGGTTAGCTGATGGGGCAGTGTTTAGTTTTCCACAAAATGTATTTCTAGGTTAGCTAGTGGGGCAGTGTTAGTTTAAATTTATGCAAAAGTCATCAGGATTTTTCTCCTAAGATGCTGTTATGGTAAGCTAAAGGGATTTAAAAAATTAACACTGATTTTAAAAAATTACACCGTTCCTCTTCACCAGCTGACGATGGGTCGGAATTGCATTGAACACTACCGCATGCATCACCGTTTCTGCGTCTTCTCCCACGAGGAGCTGATAGCCAAGATGGCAGCCAACCCTGACAGTTTGGACTTGAACCTGGCTGCTGCGGTCCATAAGGAGCTTCTGGCCATGGTGGAGGAGGAAAGAAAACTGAGAAAGAGACTTCTGGAAAGGGTGAGTCACTGGATGTCCTACTCAGCACTTCAATCCAGCTTTCCTTATTCTGTGTATCTCATATGGCACACCACAAAACTAGGGATGTGCCAAGGATTTTCTGAGTGCCGGGTGCATTGATCGCCATTTTGACGGAGGGGTTTAATATAAAATGGATTATTTGTTTTCCATTAATGAATGGTGCTGAGATGCAATAGGTATCTACTTTTGGAGCTCTTCAAACAGATGATGATTCCATGTTCCTTTTATATAAAAAGCAGAGCCTCCTTTAATTTTTTTGATTCCTTGCCAAAGGAATCTATGCAGTCACACAGCCTATGTGCGTGTGTGTGTGGATGTGACGGCTGCTTGTAATCGCGTAATCTCAAGAATGCCAACCTTCATGAATGTCTTACTTGGCAAGTAGCTTTCCCATTGAGTACAAGAAGCCTATTGTTTTTGGTGCTGTTCCAAGGTTGTTTGATGTCAACAGAGGTCAAATAGTTAAAACCTTCTAATCGCAATAACTGGAGAACGCAAGTGTCTACAAAAGTCATATTTGACCACTATGTTGCCCATATGAGGTACAAGAAACCTATTGTTTTTGGTGCCCTTTCAAGGTTGTTTGAGGTCAACAGAGGTAAAAAAGCGAAAACCTTTTAATCGCAATAACTGGAGAACGCAAGTGTCTACAGAGATCCTATTTGACTTGTAGGTTGCCCATATGGGGTGCAAGA
>JAODFY010061373.1:0-12247 GCA_027580055.1 Paracaudina chilensis | reverse complement strand
ACACACACACAGGTGGGTTTTACACTATGTCCGAGGACTCCATTGTAATTTCCTTTGTCCGCGCCCTAACCTGACAACACCCTAACCATTGTTCGAACGTCCGAGGTTCAAGTCCTTTGTTCAAGTCCTCGGACCTGCTGCAAAACACGTCCACACACACACATACACGTCCACACACGCACGCACCCACACACACATACACACGCAGACATGACTGCATAGATTCCTTCGGCTAACGTCAAAGAATCAAAAAGGTTGTCTGGTTTGGACAACTTTTAAGATGGGCAGAGATTTCCTCATGTGCACGAATGAAAAACATTTATTATCTCTTTTATACAACACCTTTTGGATTATATGAAGAATGGGTATGATAGTTGTACTCACAAGTCACATTCTGATGTCTCCATTAGAAAATTAAAAATTTCTAACTGGAACTGGAACAAAATAGTTCTCCAATGGCAACAGTTGTAAAATAGCAACATTACCAGTTACAATTCTAATAAAATCTAAACTGTCATACATATACCACTGAATGACAACTTTGCTCCGTGCAGTAGAATTTTAATGGGAGGCAATTGCACGTACTAATTCACGCCTGGATGACGTAGAGTGCGCTAGGATATTTAGTGAATGCCATATGACCAACTATCCTCCAATCAAAAGACGTGAAACTAATTAGGTGTTATGTGGTACATACAAACGACCCTGCAACTCAATAAATCACTGCAGCTTTGGGGATCGTATACATTGCATATCATATGTCATTATAGGTGCATAGGTATACACCAGCTAGCAGATGACAAACACAGACCCCTTCCATTCTATATAACATTATCAAATATCCTAGGCTAGAATGTTTATGCTTCAAAAAAAGTAGGAAGTTAGGTATTTATGTAAAACAAATAATGAATGTTTTTCATTCGTGCAAAGGTCTGAATAATTTCATTCGTTGAAAGATTGAGCGATTTATTCAACTCATGAAATTATTCACACTATTACACTCAAGTGAAGTAACCCGCCAATAGGCTATGACAATGTGGATGCACTTCTAGAAGGCATATTGAATCTTGCATCACAAAATATGGTGCATATGCGTGTACCATGGCACAACCGTCATGTAACTGTCATGTAAGGACCATGAGTTGAGTGATGGGCCAGGCTGCCCTTTTGTGCTTTTAATAGACTGGACACTGTAATGACGGTAGTCATAATCATGGCCAAAAGGTTAACTTATATGCCTGTCCCCCAGGCTATATGCAGTACTTCTCAAAGTGTGTAACAAACCTCAGTGGCAATATCAATGTGGTAGCCATCATTAACAGGTGTTTGCCACAACTGTAATGGCGTCTTGTTGTTCGCTGTCCGAATTTTGTGATGGAGAAAACTCTGCCGAAATCCTTCCATTTGCTGGCATATTATTGGCAGAAAAACATGATGCAGGGCAAAGAGGTCTATCTCAGCAGAAGGATCAAGCACACCCATGTCTTCCATTCTTCGAAACAAACAGTAGAATGAAGATATGCACCCCTGTAAAGAAAGAATGAATGATGATTGAAAGCAACACCACCTGGAGACTGTTGTTTCAAATGAGAGTTGGAAGGGGTTGGGTATATATAGTCATAGGCTTGTAGAGCTTAGACAGTTATCGGACTTGTCTCACTTGACTGTACGATCACTGGTTGTTGTGGTCACAGTATTTAAAGAGGATCAACTAATGCATATTCAGTGAAAGAAAAGAACGAAGGGGACAGAGACCCTGCTTCTAAGCAACCACAAGATAGGGCCAGTGGAAGGATACTAGACTTCGCTAGATGTTGACCTTTAAACTTTACTTGTTCAGTTTAGGAGGAGAACAGCAGTTGCAGTCAGTCATGTCAGATGCACAACCGCCATTCCGCAGTGTTCTCCAGTTTTCTGTCCCCAACCATTTCCATTTAGTCTATACATAGTGCCTTCTGAAGATATCATCGCCCATCACGGTTTTCAGCACATGATGAGTGCACAGTGATATACAATTCTTTGTGCTTGTGATGGTGGTTCCAAGAAGGCTCCTGGAGATACTGATGAGATATGCAAGAAAATATGCCTGCACTCCAAAGATTGGTGTACAACACCGTATGTACCACTGGTCATTGATAATATTGACCATATGTTATGATCATCAAATTTAGTATATTGGAAAGAGTTAAAATTTGACTGTTTCACCCCCAAGCTGGCCATTGGGCCACCTTGGTTGAAGAAGCAATTTGCATGATTTTTCTTAAAATAAGCAAAATGTCAAAAATGACCTTTGACCTCGACTTTATGCACACCTCAAGTGCCTTATTACTTGGTCATCATTATGTCCAGGTTTAATCAAAATTGGTTTATGCATGTTGGCATAAGTTAACTCTAAAACCAATTGTTGTCAGACAGACAGACACACAGACAGACAAATACAGGCAAGTGACTGTAAATTTTCTAGTCGTACATACCAGGTAATACCAAATAGTCATATCAAGGTATTATCTTGACTGATTGTTTTTCAAAAGTAGCCAAAATACCTATCATTCACAAAATACTATTTTTTACCAAAAATTAACCTGAGATGCTTACAAAAATCAGTAGGGTTCTGGCACAATGCATATTTGAACTTGAACAGGCCAGGCATTGTCGACAAGGTTTTCCAAAGTTTGACCTCTGTTGACCTTTAAATATCCCAAAAGCAATAGGAACAATGAACTCACCATTAAAACATACACACCAGGTTTGAACATGGTTTACCCTTTTATGATCGACATATCATATCTACAATAAAAAGTGGCAAAAAATACCTATTTTCACAAAATTTCTAGTTTTTGACAAAAAATCACAACATGCAAATCACTACCAAGCAGGGTTATTGAAAACCTATTAAGAAAGCTACTCACCAACTTTAACTTGATCAGACTAGTCATTCTTGACTTTGTGTGTTTACAAGGTTTTGCAAAGTTTGACTTTGTGGCCCCAGATGACCTTTGACGTCTCCCCCAAAAAATAGGAATTGGTCCACCCTTTCATGATCGACCCATTGTGTTTTTAAGCAAAAGGTAACAAAAATACATAGTTTTCACATTTGTATTTGACTAGGCACAGTTGATGAAACTGTGTCATCTAAAATAGATACTATAGCTAGATCATGAGTTATCTTGCTAAATATTTCAAGTTAGACCACATCAACTACTTTTCATAAAAACTTGCATAAATTATGCAAAATATTTTAAAATAGAATTACAAAGTTTACACAGTCACAATTTTCAGGCCCAAATGTGAACGACATGCAACAAGTTTTATAAAACTTGAACAAACCAGATCTAGAAGTCTAAATGGATATAGTGATCCAATCCAAGCTTGCCAATATTATTTGGCCATAACACGGGGCATACTAGAGAGATAAATTTGGGAGAATGTGGTCTGGTACGTAGCAGGCGTAATACTTTTTGACTAAAAATTACCTTGCATTTCTACCAAAATCAATAGGGTTCTTAATTGTATCCTCGTCAGAAAGTAACACATATTCTTATCATTTTAAAGTCAACAAGAGTCAAATTCTTTATGGGTCAGGTACAATACCACCCATAAGTTACAATACTACGGGACACTACGGGATGTACAAATTAGTTCTCTTAGCATAGATTCCAGGCCATTGGGCAATCAGACAGAATAGGAAGGATGATACTCTGGCAAAAGCAGCTCTCACCTACACCAATTATTACTAGAATGAAACTGCATACCTTGTGGGACTCCTTTCTTTTCGAGAGGAGGTAAGAAAAAACTCAGCTATTAGTTGACTAGAATTTATAGTTTTGATAAGAGCCTGTATTAGTCATACTTACTTGATTTGATATCTATGGGTGCAGGCAGCCACTTAATGCTCACCTGGAAATACCCGCGATAACTCGCCTTCTTTTTTTGGCAAGTGCCCAGCTATTAAACAAGACCACCATTTAACGTCCCTATTCAACAGACGTGAAGGAGTCTTTGAGCCATGACTTTCCCTAAAGGCTGTAAGGGGTGGTAGCCGCCTGGCCATTACAACGGCAATGCAGCAGTGCCAGAACCAGAGAACCACGGAGTTGGGATACACGGCATCACTCTTGACACTAATGCATGCTATCACTCATGCCTCTGGCCGAGAGCCTATCACATTGTATCCCTTGTGGCTGGGCCTGTACTGTTAGTCACATCATTGTGGATAGTGTCAACTACAAACACATTACCCAGAAATATTACAATGTTGTAGATCCAAATACATTTGCAATGGTAGCTCTTTCAACATACTGGATATTCTAAAGGAGATACATGTAAATCCTTACAAGCATTTGAGCTGCTACGGTACTTGACTGATATGTTTTAGACATTCTTTTCAGTATCTATTTGTAGTTTTGAACCACCCCCCTAGACAGTGATACATGGTAGGCCTAGTGTTGATTTGTTGTTAAATGTTATCTACCTACATATACCTGTGTTCTTGAATTGGCCTTACCCTGAACTTGGGCCAGGTAACATAGCAGAGGAACTGAGAACTTTTTATGCAATAACCTGCCTGTAGCCAGGTAGAATGTCAGAGGCAGACTGGTTTGCACCTGACAATTGATGCAAATATGTATGTATGTATGCAAACCCTGGATGATTCTGACCAATATTTTTTTTATTTGCCATTTAATTGATATTACTTACTGTAAAAAGGTCCCTCCAAAAACGCTCAATGCGTTGGTTATGTACACTGCGACCAGTTAGAAAAGGATTCCTGTCTGGCCCACGCAGTGGATGGGACATCATAAAGGAGCAGACTAGCGTGTTTTCTCCACCCTTATCTGATCTGACTCTCTCTGGCAGGCCGAAGTCCAATACTCCTTCTTTGAATGCTTCCAACATTGTCTCTGCTCTGTTGTTGGTTGAGCATTTTAGGAATATCGGAACTCGGCTGAATCCGTCTAGACCGCCATGGATGACAAATCGCCACCTGCATTAAAAGAATTTAATGCGATTTTTGTTGGTGTGCAATCTGAACAATTAACTTCCTTATAGATAAAAAAGTTAGATTTTGCTACAAGCAGTACAACAGACCTAATAACCTATTGTTTTATAATAACTTTAATTGACAGTGCTTCCCAGGCATGGAGTTGCCATGGGAATAATGCTTTGAACAACCCCTAAGAGATTTCCAATTGTTCTTTCCTGCACATAATATTTAAATTAACAAAAAGCAATGCAATGGCAAATATATGAAGTGAATGCTGATCAAGAGGGATATGCCACTATGTATAAGTGGTTGTATGGGATGACAGCTATATGATGCAAGAACTTTGTACAAAAGAGTGAATGATCTGTTCAATCATAAGCATAGGCATTAGAAAAACAAGTCAACCTTTTTAAGTAATAAATTTAATTACAAAAATGGTCATATTAGCATAAATAGGGGGATGGCAATATTTGCACAGAACTGTATACATACACGTACATTGATGTGTTGGGATGCAACTGCATGGCTACTACCATTATTTCACAATATTGTATGGCAATCAATGCTGTGTAATTGGTGATAGAGTATAATCCTTATGAGGAGATACAATCTGCTTACAAGAGGGGTCACGACACATATATAAAATAAAGTATTAGTGTTAAAACAATGGTATGCACATACACATTTTCCCCTTATATTTTCCCTATATGCTGCCATGCTGAGTTTGTGAATGGGCCATGTGTGTATGTTAGGGCTTGGACAAATGCGCAATTGCGATCTTTGCGCCGTAAGTCCTGTTTCTTTAGTTAGATCATGCAGAGGTGAATCACAAATCCTTGCATTCTTGTGGTTTAGGCGCCAGAGTGAGGAACATTTCATCACAGTGAATATTGAGATTTGTTGTCATATATCTTAATAAATTTTTGTTTGTATTAGATGCAAAACAAACCGTAATCAGTGAATTCTGAACATGTTTGGAAAAAGTCATTTCACTGCAGAACTCCAAAGGAATCAAACTGGCATTGTTATCAGTACAGCAATTACCCCTGTAAGCTCAATGTTAATGAAATAAACCACATTGCAGGCCTATAGTCACTCATTCCACAATACCTTATAAGCTTATGATTCCCGTCGATATGCCATAGAGAGTTGGGACCAGGAACTTGATAACGGCGACGATGTAAAACACCTCTTCGTCTTGCTGCAGCACCTGGCAATCAATCATAATCAGATATTGGGCCACATTATGCCAAAAATATCAAGAGTTCTGGAGAGTACCAAAGGAGAAGACGTGTAACGCCCTACATCTTAAAGACACTGTATAACATGTGTTAGTGTTGATGTGTCATTAAACATTTATCTAACCAACCTAGTAACCCAAGTAATTCAGCACCCCAAAGATATTTGGCTTTTGTTATTTAAACGAGCGGCACCCATGGCCTTTTATTCGGTTGTTGATGACTGGATTGATTTCTGCACTCCATTGCATATGAAGCGTCACACACATAACAGTCCAATTTTCAAGTCCTTGAAACACTAAAATACTTTTTAAACAGGTTCTATTTTCTGGATAAATAACTTGTCACATACTAGAGATAGGCGGGTGTATAAAAGATCTCCTAAAATCTGTTATAAGGCGAGCTGTTTAATACTTGTTTTCTTTGTGTGCACACATCAGCATACTTTTCTAACTTTTCGAGGTGAGCTTTTTTGACAATCAAAGTGAGTAATAAATGACTCACCTCAATTTAATTTTGGGCAAGTTAAGGCACTGGTGAGTAATAGCTTGCATTTAACTGCAAGGCCTGTTAGTCATTCTGCCTTCAAAATTCCTTTTTAGTGAAAACAGTACATGGAAACATAGAGGGATGATTTCTCTCTCTTGACATTTTGGTATAACTGCAAAAATTGTGGTCCTAATATGTTGCCACACATTCATAGGAAAGGTGGGTAAGATAGATTTAATGGCACATAAAACACTGGTGCCTTCAAGATTCAAAAGAATAAAATTCCTCCAATTTAGTATTTTAGTCACTGCCTACGACAGGCAGGAAATACCTCCGGCCTATTTGATCAACCCAAACCCACATTGGGACAGTCATAGCAAAATGCAGTGGATAATTAAAATACGCCTAATTTGATCTCTGGACCAAGTAGGTCTAATAGCTTGTACTGAACTGATAATGAAATATCGCTACAGATTTTTATTGTTAATTGTACACTGTACAGTGATTCCATTTTATTCACTCCATGGAGCATGCGTGAAATCATTAGTAGTGTTTTCCCTATAGACAATTAACTATTGTAACACAACAATTTACAATTATAACACATGGCTTTTAGAAGTTTTTTAAAAGAACTAGATATATTTTACCTGAAGATATGGATACTAATTGTTGGAAGACTTGGTATCAAGTATTCAAGTAGTACTGTTCACATAGACTTTATTTCTTTTTAGCAGGTTTGATTGCATCCTTTATACTTTGGATTCTGGAGATATCCAGTTGTGTGATTGCATTTTTTTTAGTGTTGCACTTTGTTAATGTGACTATTAATTTCTACCTAAGCAAGACTTTAAACCGTATTCCATACTGCAGGCACTATGCCATCATTACGGCACGTACTGTAGATATTGTTATGACATCACTATATGAATATGCATGTGTATGTGTATATCTGCTAAAAAAAAAAACCTTGTAAAGTGATAACAGGAAATGTGCAAATTTATACAAAGTTCAATTTGAAATGAATGGGATGCCAGTGGAAAAGAGGATAATTCTTCTGCCAACCCAGGCTGCATGCTAATTGCTAAATATGAAAAATTGCAGACATTGTGTGACTTTTACAATTCTATCTCAGTGTAAGAACTTTCTTTCAAAATATTATCTATTTAGATATCTTTAAATAATTAGCAGAATTTCTGTAAAAGGATGCACTTTGTTTTAACTAGAACAGTGCAGTAGATCATACAGGTGCCAAATTATCTGATAAGTAAAAAAAAAAAAACTTATTTTAAATTCTTCAACATCCCATAAAAACAATTCTTTCGAGCCTGCAATAGGAATGGCTGAAAAAAAACCAACGGAACAAAGCAGCACTACAGCAACTACATGTACACTTTATACTTGTTTAAATAAATGAGAACGTTTTGTCTTGAGCTATATTAATATGGCATACAACACAAGCCAACATGACCCCTAGAGGCCCTGTCTCCTGAACATCCCAGGTGGTAAGTAACACTGGACAATTTTAACACTGACCTAGATGACCAAATTTGACCTCAAATTTCTGAACACCCCATATGTAACATTTATCAATGATAGTACTTACCAACTATCATGATAATCCAACTTGATCTGTAGGGAAAAAGCGTTTTGCACGTTTTCACCAAATGGCTAAAATTGACCCCTGGGTGATATTTGACCTAAACTTTGTAGGCACCCTTGAGTGATCATTGTGACCAAGTTTCACAACTGAATTTCCATGAAAGACTGTGGGAGGAGTAGCTAAATAGATAGAGATTTAATACATAGATAGAATTGGGCAATAGAAAACAATAATGAAGCAATAATGACCACCCCCTAAACCAGCCCGGGTATTTCCTGATAAAGTAAATAATTTTTCAGTTCCATGATTCTTACCATCTGGATCAACCCTCTTCATTGACGCCCTCAGTCTGTCTCGCGGTACAGAAATATTCTTCGCCTTCAGTGCACCTTCTGCCATTTTCAATCCAAAATTTGGGTGCCGTCCAAGCAGTGCCATTATAGCTTCATCAAGCTGGTTGTCTACATTAAAGGAATAATATGTACATATTACCCACATGTATGTATGTATATATGTACATAGTACACACTGTACATATTATCATGAGATACAAAAATAAATCAAATCAAATATGAACAAAGCTGTATACAATGCTACATACAAGGAAAAAGATGAATGCCAGGGCAGGTACAATATGAAAATGTAATTCCCATATTATGAGTACAAAATTGGACTTCTCATTTACTGTTTGTAAGTTAAATGAATAGCCTCTTCTGGTCTGGCTAGATTGGAATGATAATTAAGTTATATTGAGATACAATTCCAATGGTATAATATGCTAGCCAACATGACAATATAAATTAGTAGAATTAGGCACATAACCAGCGGGGGAGGGAGATTCTCGGTCAGACCCCCCCCCGCTTGCACCACAGTGTATACAGTGGGTATACACTGTAGCGTATACCCACTTTTGTTTCCCCTCGAAATCGTAAAATTTACCAGGGGGGGGGGGATTGGGTGGGGGAAGGCGCCACCACTGATTATGCCACACTAGTGGCAAGCCAATCTTGCCCACTAAATAAAATATTTGATTACACCACTGCTGATGGCAGATCTTTATTAAAGGTATAATGCATGCATGAGTTTTGTAGGCAGACAGGAGTGATTTAAAGAGTTAGGCCTATTGCCTTTGTTGACTAGTTGAACGCTTCCCTATCAACTAAGGGTAATTTGCTTGATGCTTGCATCAAGAGCGTACTCCTTGTATGGCAAAATATGACAACGAAACCTAGCTTATTTTTAAGGCTACTGATATGGAAATTCCTAGTAGAAATAGTAGGCCTAGCTTAATCAATTTCTTGTTCTTATGACTCGTTCATATGCCTCTGTCATTCCAATACATCAATTTTTTTAAATTATATACTATAGTGTATGAGCCAAGCTGTAAGCGCCTGTGGGCCTAACAACAGTTTAGGTCTAACAACAGTTAGGCCTCACGTTAAATCAAATTAAAATTATGGCACAAGGGACATATAGGCCTAGGGCCTAGGCCTTACCATTTAAGTCACTCCATGTGTCTTTTTTCCGCAAACCGTACTCTTTTCTCCTATATCGTATGGTTCTTTCTGATAACATAATGCGGTCTCTTTTTTTTTTACTTGCGTCATGGGGGGTTTGAACCCCCCCCCCCCCTCCCACACACACACCCCTTGGCTAGGCTACGCCACTGGGCCTACTACATACATTGCGTTATCGAGTAGTCGCGCTCGCTGAATCAATTTGTGCACGGTGAGTACGTTGTTGTGTCTGACCTTGTATAGGGTTCCGAGCAGGCGGTCGTTATATGGGCGACAGTTTCGTTTTCTCTTTGCACATCGAGCACTTTGGGCTTGTGGACGCGCGTATAGTGGTCTGGTGGCGCTGCTGTTATTATCGCTTCCGTTTTTATTTTCAGACCCGTACTTTGCCTTATCCATCTGTATGTGCTCTCCATATACTGGTGACTTCTGCAACCTGCCGAAGGTATTGCCAGTGTAGCAGCTTTACTTTCCATTTATCGATGTAATCCCTCTGCCATTCCACCATCGTCTCTTTCTTTGGGTTATAACCTGGCAGTACTTTATATTGCCACACAGCTTGTATCAGCGGTGTCTTTGGCTCTTAGGATGTATTTCTGGACGCCAGCACACTGGAATGTTACGGTGGCCGCAACCTCCCTCAGACTCCTGCCACCATTCTTCCTCATGATGTCTTTGGCTCTTAGGATGTATTCCTGGACCCCGGCACACTGGAATGTTACGGTGGCCGCAACCTCCCTCAGACTCCTGCCACCATTCTTCCTCATGATGTACAACCGGTTCACGTCAGCTCGGGGATGTAGTCCACCGTACATGTTCATTGTTTTTCTCTCTAGGTCTCCCACCAGCTCTTTTGTGGTCCAATCTATTATGCCTGGGGTAAAGGTGATCATTGGTAGAGCGTATGTATTACTGGCTTGTATTTTGTTCTGACCGTTGAACTTTGACTTGAGGACTTGTCATAGTCGTCTCCTGTAGTGTATGTTGCCGAGGCCACCTCTTTGATCTGTCCTTGTTTATTCTGCATATTCTGTAGAATGCGGCTGAATGCCCAGGTATTTATATACTTCGTTGGGGTCGGCATCTCTTATCTTTCCGATTTCTAGATCGAGGCCCTCCGTCATCTTGATGTTTCCTCGTTGGTTGATCTGCCTGGCGCATTTTTCGAGCCCGAACTTCATGCAGATGTCGTTGCTGAAGATCCGGACTGTCTCAATCAGAGCTGTCAATTCCTTTTCGTTTTAGGTCGTCCATGTACAGGAGATGGTTGATCTTATGACCAGTTTTGAGTGTATGACCTTGTCTGGCGCATCTCGAAGCGTGCGACTCAATCAAGGGCGGATACAGGGGGGTCCAAGGGGTCCGGATAAAGTGTGTACCTGGCGCCCGCGGATCGGCTATGCCACGGTATAAATGAGGACATACGAAATGATATATCCTTAACTTTTCGAAGGACCAAACCCCCATTTATCTATCTCTTTCTACGCCTATCCAAGGCGTGGGAAGTGTCGTTTCCGGCGATCTAGGGGATACTCTAAACCCAAAATTTTCTGTACGATACGCGCCAACCAATGGTGGCGCTCCGCTTAGATAGTGTCCACTATTTCAGTGGACCCCCCCCCCCTCGCCCCTTTTGAAAAATCCTGGATCCGCCCATGCATGTGTACCATTGATTAATAAATAAACACCTCCCATGAAAGTTGAAACCACATATAGCACCTTTAAAGGTCGGAACATAAAGGGAAATGAGTAATAATAATATTGCAAACAGGCGGCACAAAACAGTAGCACAATATGTTTTCTCTGCTGTAAAGGAAAAAAATCAGGTTGTATTAAAAATGATATGTCGTCTCAAAATTAATGGGAGCCTAACATTTTATTAAATGAACATTTAATTAAATGCATTAATTACAGGGATTACAGTGATATATGAGGCGGATCATACTGTGTGCTAGATCATGTGAAGATCACGGGGCAAATGGCGATGCTGGTGTATATACATTATAATGATACATATACATAATATACACTGACGGTTCTGCAGACTGCTCAGAGCATTTAAGTATGTTAATTTCATGTTTCTCCAATCACATTGACCATAGCCCAAGAGAAAATGTGCGAATAAAATATATAGTCGGCCTCACGCCTTTACATCGTGATATACAACTGGCAACTCTCCTCATGTTGTTATTGTTTTCTATTTGGACATCGCAAGAAATGGTCTTATTTGGTTATGGCTACCACGGCTGCGATATTCAGGTGTATTTTTAGAAGGCCCTGATAGGCTTAATTAAAAGGGCAGTTATTCAATATCTGGAGGGCGCCCAGTGGCGTAACCAGCGGGGGGGGGGGGCGCAGGCAGGGGGCAGCAGCCCCACCAGTCAGACACCTTGTCCCCCCCGCTATCCCACCTTCCCCC
>JAODFY010061262.1:0-12248 GCA_027580055.1 Paracaudina chilensis | reverse complement strand
GTACCCCCCCCCCCCCCCCTTAAAAAAGCCTCCATTGTTATATAAATGGAACTTTGTCTGAATAAATTTCTGTTTTTTTTTAACAGAATGCCTAAAAATTTACATTTAGGTGGTAGGGGGTGGGGATATTAAGTGACTACAAGGCACCATTTTTTAAGCTGATCTTACTATATGTAAATGTACAACCTGCAGGACCAGCATTCAAGGTTACTGTAGCTGCCTAGTTTAACGAATTAACTGTGGAGTTTTAGAACTCTGTAACCCTTTTCAATGTAATTTTTTTTTCATGATTGATGAAAAACATTTGTTGAAAGGATTGATTCAATCAATCTTCATGGTGTCCGTTTTAGGAGCACCAGTTTTCATATTTTTTTAGTGTATGTGGCTCAGATTGAGTTCATCTACAGTAGATAAACATGAAACCTGGACCAAAAAGGTTTGGGGAACAAATCAAATAAAAAAATTGTAATGTAATTTATTTTAAGCTAGGTTTACCAGTGATTGATGCAATTAGTTAAGAATGGAAAACTAGGTACAGTCTTACACCAAATAAATTTGAAAAAATCTTTCTAATAAACATTTGCATCAATAAAATATTTGCAACAATAGTGGTTGTTGTTTTGTATTTTCCAAAATTGTTTGACTCTTAATATATTTACAATCATCAGTAGAAGGAATTCATGATGAGTTAGTATTGCACCTTTAGTCCGTGTGCTCCCCCTTGCCAGAACTAGAATGTCTCATTTTGTACTAAATTACAGATCACCTCAAAAAAGAATTGATGCACCAAGATCAGCCAGCCAACTTGTAATCAGCCACCTTGTAATCAGCCAACTTGTAATCAGCCACCTTGTAATCAGCCAACTTGTAATCAGCAGATTAATAAGATACTTCATGCTGCTGATTGTGTCAATGATCGGCGAGGTGCATTGATTTATGTTGCCACTCTTTCAGTGTTTTTCAATAAGCTGATCATTACACCCTTCATGTGCCTCTCGGTGTCGTTTTTCCACACAGAGACATTATTGATCAAATGTTTAATTATCGATTGCATGTTTGTCAGTAAAATATCTCAACCGATTTAAAGTTCCCATCCTTCTGCGATTGTGAGTCTGCGATGCAACTGTACCGTTTTTATGCCATTAAGGTTTGCCAATTCATTGCAGTGAAAAGCTAATTTTTTTTATTGATTTTGTTTCTCTTTCACTCTGTCAGATCATCAGATACTGGAACTGTCATATTATTAAATATTGCCCCACTTACTGTACTTGCTTACAATAAACCCATCAAGTATCAACCCATAAACCCCACACTCTTGCAATATGTTCTTAATGTACCAGGCTGACCTGATTATAGTATATTTATTTGAAATGTTAGATTAAGCAAGTCTGCAAATATCATGTGTACTTGGACATTTTTTTTATATAAAGCAATAATGCCCTCATGGCAAAGTTTAATGTACATCTCCTTTTTCCAAATCTCAGAAATTATCATATTGAAAGACAATTTATGTCCTGATTCTTTGTGAATAGTATCTACCTACAGGAAGTTGGAGAGTCTTGAATGCAATTAGGGACCCTGTACTTTGTTTCTCAATAAAGAAACACTTGAACAGCCAGTAAATGGCAGCTATTGACAGGGAAAAACCTTAAAAAAGATTGAGTGACGCAGTTCGGTGATGACGCAGCTAGCCGTTGACGGCATTCATTTGCGATATTTGTAGCAACATTCAGTGAGCCTAAAAGGTATATTTTGTTTGTAAAATGCTATATATAGACTACAAATGGGATAAAAGCTTTTGAGTTATTTGTTAATAATGATTATCAAATTTATTACGCATGGATTTTTGGGTGCTTGTACATATTTCAAGTTGTTCTAAATGTATTTCAAGTTGTTCTCAATGTATTTCAATATTACTACATAATACTATTATGTGATCATTTGTAAGATTGTATTTTTTTAAGGTGGGTTACCAAGTAGAATTAACAGACACGTGGGTTTTAGGTGACATTGAGACATTGAAGGTGACAATCAAATGAACATGAGAGAAACATTTCTTGTTGAGGTGTTTATAACTGCAATACAACAGGGATTAGTTCATTGTAAGTTTCATAAGTGTTCTACTACAGTTGAAAAAGCTTGGCATTGTAAGTGCCATACACATCATTTTGTGCGGCACAACCCCACTACAATTAGTCGAAACACACATCAAATCACACATCCCAGACCCCACCACACATGGCAAACCTATCCTGACCCCACCCCACATGGCAAACCTATCCTGACCCCACCCCACATGGCAAACCTATCCTTACCCCACCTAAGACACCATCCCAGACTTCCCCAAGGCCCCCACATTGTCCTCCACCCAGACACACACACACCCAGATCTCCACCCAAGACACATACACACCCAGATCTCCACCCAAGACCCCAAGTGGAACCATGTGACACCAACACCAAACTGTCACAATGTGAACGACTTATCCTTGTAATGACACATAAATATAGTCATTTTAAGATTAAGAGTCCTTAATCCAGGTAACTTTCATGGTAGATTTGATACATTGCTTTAATCCATTGTTACTGCTCACATCTTTGGTTCATCAGGGTTTCAAGTCAGTAAATGGCAGAGGTACGCTCTCTCATCATGTGGCATAAACTGTTCGTTTTATTGCAGATTTGTTGATAAAAGTCTAGAGAAATGGAAAAAGGCCTCCCAAAATAGGATGACGCTAAGAATACCTGTGACTGTAAAAATCATCTTAACAATTGCATATGGACCTTAATACTGGAATGGTTTAATAGTGGGAGGTAGTGTAAACAGGAAGCAAACATGTTCATACATGTTGCCGGAAGGAGTTTTACACTTCAACTAATTACACTTGTAGGCAATGCAAATGAACTGAAGTGGCATATCATCATAAAAAATGTCATTAAGTAGCTTTTTTTATAAAGAAATTTTTTCCTCGCAGGCAAAGGTTTTTCACAGGATTTATAGGAGAAGATGTGCAGAGGATCAGTATATAAAAAAAAACAGTATATAAAAAAAAAAGAACAGCAAAAATGAAAACATTCTTTTTCCTTCTAGATCATTTTCTAGTATTTTATCAAATAGAAATAGATCAATAAACTGTCATCTTTCTAGACAAGAGTCAACATCAGTCTCACTTGCATTGGCGGCATAGACTTTAAGTATCATTAACATGAACACATAAACTGATATGTACAAGACAACCACAGATGGTCCATTAAAACGATAAATGCTGTAGAAGTAAACATGCAACAAACCTCTGAATGTACATCATTGTATTTTTGTCTGTACTAAAAGTAGTTGTCTATATGCATTTATGTATGTATAGCACATACATTACTTACCTTACCACAGACAAACAAGTGCATTATTTCAAGTATTAAGTACAATAAATAATATCCAACCCACCAGGCATCTTCAGTGTTTGTTTTTTTTTTTTTTTTTTCCAGAGTAAAATATTCTCCAAATAATTATGAATCTAAAGTAATAGAACTTACTTGATGAGAAAGTAGAACAGTTGCAGCAAGTTAAACTAATCAGAAACATTAAACCTATATCAAACTCATATGATCACATGAAATATTATCACACCAACATGGTTGTATACACAAAATCATGTAGGTGGTTTAAGCATATAGTGGGTGGATAATGCACAATTATGCATGAAATGCTTTACCCTGAGCATAATGTTTCTATGTCGTATTCCCTTAAGGCTCGTGAAATCCACTTTAAAGAGGCATGTTGTTAACATATAAGATGTCTGTCTGTAAGTATTTTGTCATTTCTGGAAATGCTGAATAGGTGAAATTTGTATGTTTTTCTCCAGAAATGACAAGTTAGTTCCCACTGCATTAGCCTGCAAGTATGTGGTTTGGGTATGATTTGTCTTCACATTCCTAAGTGACTTAACAGCTGGATAGTTTTCCAATTATGGCCTGACAGGGACTCGAGAAAGTTGTCCCAGCTCCACACAGCATATGAAGAAATAAAGTAAAATGAAGAAATAAAAGGTTTGCAAGTGGTTAAATGTTATATAATTTAGGGAATCATCTAAATTAAGGAAATTAAAACCAGAACAAGGAATGGAAAAAATGTTAAAAAGAAAATGGATTTTAAGTTGATTACAAAATTGATGTGCCTACATGCACTCTGACAGATTTAAACACCAATTTACATTCAACATTTTACAGTTTTCCATCAAACCAATTTGAGAATTTTTTTCTTGAGATTAAAAATGTGGCTTTTTTGCTGCCATTATTATTGCCGCCATTATTCTTTTATTGCTGCCATTTTTTTAGGGAGATTTTTTTCCGGCGAATAAATAGTCAAGACTCTAAATTTAGCTAAATAACGGATGAGGCGTAACCGAAGACAAATTTTTTTAGAAGAAAATTAACTCCACGTTGCAATGTAGCCCTTACAATTTAGTCATGATACTATAAACACATTTGAAGAACCTCTTAAATCTCACTGTTAGCGGTTGTCATCCAGTAATTGTCTCTTTTCTTTAGTTAGAGTGCTTTATGTTTATTTCAATGTACCAAGTAGTTACTTTATGTTTGTAAGTAAAAGCTAGTGAGGTGTTCTTTATTATTAAGGTGTAGGGGAACAGCTCTTTCAATGTACCAAGCAGTTACTTTATGTTTGTAATTAAAAGTCTCATATGATCTTAGCTCATCTAATTCAGAAGAAATTTCCTCAAATAGAGGGATCTTCTTCCTTCCAGAATTTATATCACCAATTACAAAACAGCTAAAATGCATATCTAGCAAGTGTTATAATATAATTTTGTAACTTTACATGAACTGAAAGGAATCTTTGGGTTTTGCCAGACTGGTAAAACCCATCTATGTGAATTTCCTTTGATATTATAGCCCCTATGAAAGCATGAAATCAGTTTAATTCAAAATTTATTTGGCTATGCATGATCGAAAGCTCTACTGAAGACTCACAGATATGTAATATATATATAGATGGTGTAATATATCATATGCACTGAAAACAAATTACATACAGAACATACACTGTAGATCAATTGGAATCTGGAGATACAGTAAACATTCTTCAGGAGCTTAAGTAGCTTAATTGTATTGACTGAAATTCTGATTCCATCTTTAACCATCTTAATTGAGATTGGTTATTATCCACGCCGGTAGATTCACCAATGATTAAGTCGTTTGTGCATGTATTCAAAACAATCTGTACGGTATGGCCTATACTGGATAATGTACAACAGTAGTTTGCCAAATACTACACAATATATGTAATCATGACGTAGGCTTGCCACTGTTAGACAAAATCAGTGGAAAAAAATATGTATTTCTTTACGCGGCTTAATTTAGTGAAAATATTCAGACCTGGCATTTTTATCCACCACCTCCATCTTTTAAAAATACAATTTCGCAACCATGTTCACAACCACAATTGCCGTTTTCTTCATTTGGAAATGACTATTGAACATAAGTCGGGCAAATACCACCCCTTGCCTAGACCTACTGTAGCTGCCTAGCTGGAACATGCTTGTTGCATTGAAACTTAGGCCTATTATTGAATAAGTCAAACTGTATATTATCCATACAAGTCCGATCAAATTTTGATATTGTTTCTAAAAATGCATTCAGGTAAATCCAAAACATTAATCATTTGTTAAATCAGAAATTTGTAAAACTACTTCCCACATTCACATCGTTGCATAACTCGCTATACAGATACACTGTACAGTCCTAACTCCTAATGTTACATGTGCGGTATAATTGCACTCATGGGCACATCCCTGCACTGTCCTATGAAATCAGCAGTCTTGGAAATCTGAGATTATGGCTTCCAGTTCTCTACATGTCTGGAGAGAACTTTAAGACCCCAAAATTAAATATCCATTTTAGTTGTTATCTTACTATTAAACATATGTCAAGTATCAAGAGCATATCTTATTCAAAATATTTAAAGTAACAGCAGCTCTTTTTGCATCGCTTACAGCTTTATTGCAGGGAAATTTGTTTCATGGGTTGCGCAGTGTAGATATCACTTGCACATTATGCCAAGGTTTATAAAAATTGTACATGTTTGCTCACCGGAAATGTCTTGACGATAATTTGTGTCCCTTAATTCCTCTTCCCAACTGGTCCATGTAATCTCTCACTTTGAGTCATGCCTGTAATGGGCAGAGACGGAAATTTCTTACTTTATTGCCCCACCCACCATATTTCCATCCATGGGATAGGTGTATGTTGGGTTCACTAACAAATGCTTAACCAGTGCTTGAAATTTATGAGAGAATAATGATAATCAATTTGCTTAGTGAAATAAATGACTTGTTAACTTCCTGAGGGCACTGAGCAAATTTTAAATGTCGCAGTGGCAATTTGCCACCGGTTATTTCAAATATTCCTCCCGCTGTTTCTTGCTTTAAATGCCGCTCTGCAGAGTATTGACTAGTATTGTGTAATGTTGTCCAGACAGCTGTGGATAAAATGCCTTAGTGTTTCCATTTGTGATGTTTTACTGCAGAGGGAGTTAGTTAATTTAGTAACGCATGTAACGATGTACTCAGAAATTTGAATTTCAGCGAGGAAGGACTTGGGGTTGAGTCATTTTGATTTCCTGGGATAAGCAAAATCAATCAGTTAGATTGAGTGTATTATTTTGTGTAACATTCGAGGGCTTTGATGTTTCAGTGTTGTGATGTAGCGCTATAATCTTTAACTGTTAAAATCAAAAGAGAAAGAGCATTTACAAGGTTTGCAAAAAATTATGTGAAGCAAACTCATTATACATACTGCACATACTTATTTCATGATTGGACAATACAGTATTTAAACCAATAATGATAAAATGGTTACATCAAACAAGTGGCATCAGCAGAGTTTTAGTAGGTGGTGAATGGGTCGGTGGGGTAGTTAGAGATTTTTGTCTCAAAATCATCATAATGGGGCAATTTTAGACAGGAATATTATACCAATGGTCAACCATTATCTGAAAACACTGTCTCCTTTATTTTATATATTAGAAAGTTAGTCATTGATTGCCATCATGAGGAGGGGTCCAAGGTAAGGGAGTGTACCCCTCCCCATTGCACAATTTTTGAGTAATTAAGTGTCCTGACATGAGATCATGCGATCAGGTGTAAATTTTGTTACTTTGGAAGTAAAATTTGTGTTCGAGAATTTGTATTTTTTAGGTGGTTAAATTTTGAAATGCTGGCGGGGGGGGGGGGGCCCTGGCTACGTCACAATGCCAGGATTTTCAGGTCGAAAGAGTCAATAAGTATAGTGATCATATTTGTCAATTTGCCTACACCATATTGGCATGAGCTTCTGCACAATTAGTGTTCTTGTTTGGGTATTCTAACGTGTTGAAGTGTATTAGTTATATTACAAATCAGATTTGTAAATTTATTACCCTTGTTAATTGTTTAGGGGCTGAGAACAAAATAGAATAGAATAACTCATAAAGTTGCACTGATTTGGTACACCATTCACAGTGTATTCACATTGTACTGGTATATTAATATACACAGCACCGGTTGTTGGTTTGTTATCGATTATGGAAAAAAAAACCTTTGTTTTTCTTGACATTTGTCTGATATGTGTGAGCTTACATGATATAGAAATAAAAAGTTGTGTTACAATATTTTATTTCACCCCTTCCAGGTACCATATTTTGTTACACCCCCTTCCAGTTACCCAAGAAGGCCCCACTTCCTGTTATTCTCTCTCTCTTCAAAGGTGACGTTCTACCAGTAATCTAGCTACGGTTTGGTCATTATTACTGGGATCAGACTAGAAAAGTTTCCTAACTTATTTCTGATTCCACTTCCTGACTGCTTTACTCCGTATTTGTTATCAATATTAATTTAAATTTAATTGTACAGCACAACAGATCATGTTTATTCTTATGGCACCTACAAACCACACAACCATTTCAAAATATCACATGATAAGATATATGATTTAAAATATTGTGTGCTTATATTGAACACAAAATATTCCAAATAATTATAGTGTATAATTTGGAATGGAATGTGAACAGCCTGCCTCTTGAGTTAAATTCAAAACAATATTAATGTTTTTTTTATTTTTTTATATTTCATCCATATTCTGACATTCTATGCAACAAAAACATAATATATGTAGGATTAGATGTAAATTAAGGTAACAACACAACGTTACTATGAAATCAAGACTGATGAATATCGGATCATGATCCTTGAGTATCAGATTGCACTCACACAGCATTGCACTCAAATGATATATATAACATCATGTTCAGTATAATTTGTAACACATGTCTCGTCTGCTGAACTGTATTCATAGCAGTAATTTAATCTGAATATCAGGCAAAAAAAATCTTTGCTAGGTTTTATATGTTACTGTTTTTATGGGAAGCCTGGTGGAAGGACAATTTTTTATGCAGGTTATTATTTTTGCTGGTACGATAGGTTGAAATGTTTAGTGATCTTGTTGGAAATTCAGTCTAGAACGTATATGTTCTGGGTAGATTAATGGAGACACAGTGCATTTTGGGTTCTGATGCTAAAGACAGGCAATGGATTTAGTGTGTGTGGTGCAAGCGCTTGACTACATAGAATCATATTGCTGTTTAAGGCTTATTTAAAAGTATGATATCTCAAAAAGGACAAGTTTAATTGATGTCATACTTGGTATATTTGTCGGTCATAATGAGGACAAGATCCTCATTCTTTTTGGTGATCGTGTCATATATAAATGTAAATTATATAATTAAAAGGGCTGGCCTAAAGTAAAAATCTCAAAATGTCAACTTTGCAATCAAATATCCAATTATCTTCATACTTGGTATGGTGATGACAGATGATGGTAGATACATACTCAAGTAATCCAAAATTTAAATAAATGGGCATGCAGGGCTAGACTATTATTGAAGGTTTTAAATGTGATATCTCAAGAATGACAAGTTAGATTGATGTCATGTTTGATGTATATATATATATGTTTATGCTCCAATGAGAACAAGATCTATATTGTTTTTGGTGATCATGAATATTAATGAGAGGGCTGAGCATACTGTAAAATGTTGAAAAGTCAGTAGCTTTGAAATAAAATATCTGATTAATTATCATAATACTTTGTATGGTGATGTCAAATGATGGTAGATACATATGCTCATGTAATCCAAAATTTCAATCTTGTTAGTATTCATGAAAGGGCATGGCTAAACATGATATCTCAAGATTGACAAGTTGGCTTGATGTCATACTAATATAGTATATAAATCAGCCATGATGAGTGCATGATCCCTATTACTTTTATTTTTTTATAACAAATTGACATGGATTTCCAGAAAATCAGCTAATCAGGTAAACTTAATGAGAGAAATGTGGATGAATCTAATATGGTATGTTGGTCATATTGAGAAGATAAATAATAAAAAAATAGAATAAAACAAGCTGTTAGAAAACTGCTTATCCACTCCAAAGCCTGTGAAGAGAAATTAATTGTAATAATGTCATTGGACCTGACATTTACGATCTTATCAGGACCTTCAAAGGCAAACTGACAGCACATTCATTCAATCCATGGACAATTTCATTCTTCTTGTCTCGAGAAGTAATCTAATAATATATAGGCTTTGAAATATGTGGTATATATAGCTGTAGTTTGTAGATGAACCTCTGTGATTACAGAATAGCTCAAAGGCCATTTAAGTTTATCATGGGTCAAGAAATGAAAGCTTCAATAATGGCTGCTAATTGAACAGGAAACAGCATGTCATATTTGGTATGTAAGTTATAATGTCCAAAGTGCATAGACGAATCACCTTGAAAGTAAAACATTGAAAATTTTGTAACAGGTTAACTTAATAGGGAAACATGCCTGATATTCAGGTTCCTTATGATTCTACAAGATATACATGTACCAATTAAGGGTACTCAGGCCAATACAGTGTGGTAATGTTGGATGTCTCATAGTCTCATACATGTAAGTTATATATCCTTTAAGAAGGTATTAAAACACAAAATAAAATTTAAAAATCACAGAATTTTAATAACATATTGAGGAAACAATATGGGTATCACAAAACCACTCTGTTTGCTGGTCAGCTATGATGTATACCTCCTATATTTCCTAAACCCATTGACAACCAGCCATTTGTCCAAGACACACCTAACACCTAGGGTGTAATTTCATATCACATTTAACTGTGTCCTTGTTGGATTACCCACTCCAGTAGCCTTTAATTATCAATAAAAAAACTTTAAACTTGTGTATTTTGCACTTTTGATGACCTTTTAAATCAATTTGCTTGGGGATACATGTTCGTTATATGTTACAAGAATAAATCCTGTAGTATTATAGCACATGTATACATTTACCAAATGGATGTGTACATCAAGTATACACTGTGCTTGACATATGGATTGAAAGGAGGGGGAGTGTGTGTATAGTTAATCAATGTGACTTTTGTGTGTCACTCAAAACTCAAAACCCACAGATTCATCGGTTATGTGTACATGCAGTTCCTGTTATAAATAGCGTTTATAACTGCATTTAAAGTTGATACACCGTTAACAGTGCATGGAGGTGTTTCAGATTTTACAAATGCACCTTACTGAAATGTTACTTTAGGCAGTTTTTGCTATGAGCTTACCCTGCACCTACACTGTAATGTGAATGCATTGAAATATGTCATTCTTAATCCAGTCTGGGGTAGCTTAGAGATGAATTGTGTAGTCTTGTTCAACAAGGATGATTTTGGGCTCCTTTGGCTCCTGTGAATCATGAAATGGCTCCTGTGAGAGTTGAAAAATATATGGATGCCAGGGCTCCTGATACTTATCCAAGTGGCACCTGTGAAATCAAGTTGAAAACCTTTCTGAACATTTTTAATTGACATAATTGACATATTACAGAAGCTTAGTTCACTGTAGAAGACTCCAAGAACCTTAAGGTTGGCAATTAAAGTTAAATCAGAAATTGGCTCCTGGTCACCCCAAAATGGTGCCTGATGTTTCATCTGTAATCCCCTTGGAATGGGAGCCATTTTTCTCACAAAGTGGAGCCAGGCACCAGCATCACAAAAATCATGCTTGATCTTGAATGTTCTTTTATATCTTCATCACATTCTTATTTTTGTCCTCTGTTGATGCATGAAGGTTAATTGCCCCAAATGATCAACAGCATTTTAACACAGTCCAATCAGGTTTTGTATTATGAGGGTATGAAAGTCACATATATCTACGAGGGTTGCCCCTTTTGTTCTTGTTCTTGCTCTTGCTAATTCTTTTGAACTGATTGGTATTTTGTTCTACCACAGAGGGCATTGTTTTGAAAGTAGTTTACTGCACAAAGGATGCATGTGAACATATGCTGACAAGATTGATTAGCAGTTTTTGCTGGACCATTTGGCAAAATGAAGAACACTATTGCATGTAACCGGTGCTATAATCAAAGAAATAAGACTTGAATTAGCATTTTGTAATCACTGATTTTATTACTTTAAAACAGTTTTTTTCCCCCATTTTTGCACCTTTTCTGGTCCTCCATATAATTTCCTGCAAGTTTTGCCTAATTTTGTAGACATGCAGCTTTACAATTAATACTTTTATATATATACTTAACTCTGACAGAGTATTAAAAAGTTTTTCCTTCTAAATACCTTTTATTCTAAGATTCTTACTAAGCATTCTTCAACTTTGTCAATGGGAATAATTGCATAAGGCCTATAGATCTCATGTTCTTTGTTTACCTGAAAATCATACACACAGATCTTGTTTGTGCTTTAACAAGACACAGAATAAATGCACTTACATTTCCTGTAAATATAAATGCACCAAAATAAATGCACTGGCATTTACGGCAAATATAAATGCACTAAAATGAATGCACTTATATTTCCTGTTAACTTATATGAAATGCTTTTGTGCTTAAATGCTTTTGTGCATAGTTGTGACATTGATCACTGTAATATTCTGCTAACTGGTGGTGGACTTAAGTATATTTTAAAGGCATTACAATGTGTACAAAACCATGCAGCTGGATGGGAGGAGGCCCATGCTTATATGGCTTCACTCTGTTCTTAGACTTGCTTAATGGAGAATTGCACTGACTATATCACTTTCTACAGAATCCAATACAAAATTCTTGTTATTGTCTTTCAATCCCTTCATCATTTGGCCCCGAGTTATCTTACTGAGATGTTCACTTACTAGAGAGCCTGATATAAACTTTAGGTCTGA
>JAODFY010061151.1:0-12251 GCA_027580055.1 Paracaudina chilensis | reverse complement strand
TAAAGCTGGGTAACCATTATGAAACGCAAAACACGTATAATTACTAGAAATACTACATTGTAAGTTCATAAACCGATAGCGCTATTGCTATTTGCAGTAAAATATAACAAATCAACTCGATTTTGAGGGCAACGAAAACTTAATATCATACCATTAAGAAACCTGAATAACGTTGCTTAATATGTTTTGGTTTTTTTTTTTCTGGGGGGAAAAGGGGGGAGGGTTCCGGAAACCAGGAACCCCCCCCCCCCCTAAATCCGCCCATGATATGTACGTTGTTAGAATTTACCATTTTTAGTTGCAGATCATTTCTCTTATACATGCTATGTTTTGACTTATAATAATATAAGTTCCGACTTGCTGTGATTTAATTTAAAATGTTCGCCTTCATCCATGCACCGGTATCATCGAGACATGCCTCCAGCTTGATACCAATTTCATCCCATGTATCACGAGGTTTAATAATCATATACATCTGGGTGTTGTCAGCATTATAGTGGTAATGTATACGTTATGTTGACCGCATATATAATTGGCTTTGAGTAAAGACATTAGTTCAGCGGTCTAAATACCGATCATATATTGTGGTACTGCATACTTCATGATGTTTTCAAATTGTTGTAACTCGTCATATTGATACGCATTGCCTACAATTGCTCAGATATGAGTGGATCCATGTTAGTGCTTAATTTAATTCCATTGCGTTTTATGAGTATTGTATATGGTCAATGACATCAAAATGTGCAGAGAATTCCAGTAAAACTGCACTGCACTTGTTATAACGCTTCTACAATATCATGCACTCACAGAAAAAGCCGTTGAGTGACCTACACAATACGCAAATTGTAAAGGATCTTAGAGACGATGGTGGTCCATGTGTTCTTCAAGACGCTTAGAATTTGTTTTTTAAGAACCGTCGATAAAAACGGCAAATGTGAATTTGGTCGATAGTTTCATAATACGTCATGTCCAATGCAGGAGCCTTTAATTAATAGTGGTCTGACGAACGATTTCTTATAGCTAGTTGGAAACTTCGATTCATCCAATGACTTGTTGACAATGGCTGTTATAAGAGGCAACAAGTATATCTTGTCTTTGTTTCATTCAGTAACCAAGTAGGAAGCGGGTCCAGTTCCTAGGATTTGGTAGGAGCTTTCGTTAAAATGTCATGTATTTCATCCTCGATCAGTCACTGGTCTAAACCGTGTTAAACACAAGTCGTTAAACATGTTATCTACATTCATCACGAGAGAGTCGTCAGTCGTGGTATGTACTACGCCGATATGATGAATTAATTAAAGTGCATGGTCAGCCAGATAGATCTTTATCAAATGATTATGATAAGTTGGGTCTCTCGGTTATGTCCCATCAAATAGGCCTAGTATAGTGTTACGCAGAGTATAACGTAAGTAAAATATCAGGAAAATGGAAAGCAAGTTATTGAAATTGTATTTATGGATTGCCTCATGGGCTGGATCTCATCAATTTAAAATAACATACTCTTTCAGGGGCAGGGTTTTCTTAATATAGATGGATGGATTTGTGCCTAACGTCTGGGAGTCAAGCGATTTGGCGCTCTCTCAGATCATCTATGATCATAGTAGTAAATGTTATGCCTGTCAACAGTAAAGTTCATTATTTTTATTTATACAATCAAAATGTGAAAAATAGTCATATTTTTAGTGGCATGCCCCCCTCCCGGGACCACCGACTCTGTTGTCAACTAAAAGAATAGTCTAAGTGGCGGGAAACACTACTGAATGGTGAAATGCATTCGAATAACATCTTTGGTTGTTGACATATTGATTCTTGAAAATATATTTCAAGCCCTTCAAGTCATCAACAAATTTCCATAGACCCCCCCCCCCCCTAGTACGACCAATTCGAGGCCCCTTACCAATGAAAATCCTGCAACTGTTCTTGTAATGGGACTTTGAGTGTAGTTTCCTCGTCTATGACTTTGTCGCAGGAAGTTTTCATTGGAGTGTTATTCTTCCAAAACACCGTCAAGCCATCAACCCCAAAAAAGTAAACATATATTTTCTCTTATGTTGTTCATGTTGCTAACATGTTTTACATAGGCCTGTACATGCTTGCGATTGTTCACATTTTATAGCGCATCTTATCATTCGTACACCATTCCTCTGTATAGTTTATGCAAATAGTGCATGCCACTTACATGCCACTAATTACATTAAAAATATATTGATTTGTTAACGTTCGGCTGTTACGATCAACCCGTCCATAACCCTAAATTCTATGACGTCGGGCGAAGCACGGCACGTGACAGTGGCGACACCCCCTCTTTATACATGAAAGAAAGAGACATTGTATCAACATATACGCATCGCATTCTGAAACAGTATTCTGAAACAGTTGCATGCTGGTAGGAAGAAAATATGTCAATGCCCCTATAGACTTGTATTCAGTCGTTTAGTCGATGATCTCTAGGGGTATTGGTGAGTGATCGCGAACAGATGCACATAATAGCAGGCCAAGTCACCCTCTAGCATGCATAACATCCGCTCGTTCATCACTGGTTACATGCGGGGCAGTAAAACACTGCAGTTTTGGGACCGCAGATATAATATCGGTATGCAGTTGATCATTTTACGATGTTTTGATGATTTATCATTATGCGCCATGCACCCGAGTTATTGGGTTATTCGACACGGGATGTGTGGCTGTAATATTCTCGATGATTTATCAAACGGCTGTATAAGTAGGGCGGAAATACGTAACGAGAAAGAGGAGCGGGTAGCTGCAGCTTCTTCGAGGCGTATTGATACGTATGTATTTCTTGGAAACTCAAGTTTGTAAAAAAAATGTTTTCTTATATGTAAAAGCTATCATGTGGAACGTAAGTCACACAGAAGTGCATAAAAACGCACCATTTTTGTGTGACTCTTTGTCTTTCGATTTGCCATTCTCCATTGCCATACGGCTTTAATTCCATTACTCTATTGGGAACGTCGGTGACGGTAGACGGATGTAAAGGACATGCACGGGCGCATTTGTCACTGCGCGCGAAACGCGCGACAAATGTTAGTCTTAGGGAAGCTGGATCATAGCCTGGCATATACCGGGACCGAGTTTTCGATGGCATAATATTATTGACTGGGAAATAAGGGTCACATTCATGAGCCGTCATTTCAGCTACTTATGTATTAGTCCATATGGCATATATATCTTCAGTACCCGATACGCTTCGGATACACAGTAACTACTGATGAACACGATAATACATGCTACCGTTATAGGCTCAGTGGTTACTGAGTTAAGGGAGGGTATGGTGTTAATTAAAAGAAATGTTAGCATACACATACACCTGCAGAAATTAATAATGAAAGTGATGAACCGTGCATAAGTAACTGCTGAGTATCGGCTGTCTACAGATAGTATACGTTCAAGTTGGTAAAATATTCCTTTACGGTAATCATTAGGTACTGTCAAATTTGAAAAGCAAAATATGAATCTCTCAGCCTGCTGGTTTAATCACTCAGTACGTTGTTCGTCCAATGACACAACTAGGCCTATATTCTACTAATTTTGCAAATTGTAACACTCATTAGCGAGAAATGAAGCTCAGAAACATAATTTTCGCGTTTTGTTCGGCGACAAATGATATGCATACACCGATTATTGTCACTTATTAATACATGTGCATTTTAAAAATTGCCAATGAGATATACAAACGTTTACGTAAATACAGCTGGCCAAATGTAACGTATTTTCTGTTAACCCCAAATAAAGTCTGACAGTACCTTTATGGGAAGTGAGGGATAAGCTCTCCGCGCACGGAGTGCCAGAAAAATTATGTTTTTGACTTGTAGGCTTACTGGTACATGTGAAAAGACTAAACTCTATCGGGGTGGCCGTATGAAAGCGGTCGCTCTAACCCACAGATCTCAACAGCTAATGAACTGCGCGTTAAATTTGTCATCATATAATATACCTATCATTAGAACAATCATTCGGTTACTACGAAGCTCTCAAAGCGTCAAATGAGAGATGGCACGATGACGAGATAAATGTCATCATGCCAATATCTTATTGAAGCAAGTTGTCAAGATATATATTTTTTTTTCGAACGACGTTAACTCCACACCACGTCGACATAATATTGAAAAAATCGGCAAGTTGACGAGTTGCTTTATCCCCACAAGTCGATTTCTTTGAGTAGGATGTTGACATCGCCATCATGAAATCTCGTTTGGCGCTTTGAGAACTCAGGAGGTTACAATGGCGAACCACCATTTTTAATCACAACTGCACATTTAACAAACATGCGCCCCGTTCTATAGCGAAAGTCCATAAAAATTGGCGTTCGTTATTTTCTCATAACTCGAGTGACATTCATTTTGTTTAAATTTTAAAGAACCTAACTAAACTTACATACCAGGTGAATTGGGAGGAGTGATTTTTTTCATGTAAGTGATAGAACAAAATTTTAGATACAAATTGTGGCAGGGCGGCGGGCCAAACGTCACTAAAATTCTCCTGGTCAACAACGTTTCTTCATGGTGATCATAGTCAAATGGGGGGGGGGGGCGGTGGGGTGGAAGAGTTGCTTGTTGAGGACTTCTAAAAGATTTTAGGGACCATTGATCTGAGCAAAATTAACGAGTACGTCAACGGGAAAATTAATTGAGTTTCGCTTATTGCGCTATACGTTAAGAGTGTGTCCCGTTATGTTTATGGTATACGATATAGGAAGATATACAGTTTACCACCTTGATCGAGCAACTCATATATGGTGACATGTAATATTACCATGTAGGAAGATATACAGTTTACCACCTTGATCGAGCAACTCATATATGGTGACATGTAATATTACCATGTAGTGTTATGGTATGACCGGAAGGTTTGATGTTCCATCAGCGGATAGTTAGTAAGATGTAACAGAAGAAGGCACTCCGCCGCAGGACTGCCACTAGCTGACGACAGCATCAAGTACCGTACCAGTCTTAAGATTATAAAACAACTCTTGCTTGAACCGAAAGTTATAATTAAGTTCATATAATGGATTTGCGTTAGCCAGTGTTAGGTGAAACCTACAATCTTAAAATGATTCTTTAAACGTTTTCACGAGTCCTTGACTAATAAGTTGTGTAACCAAATACGAACCTCAAAGTAATAATGATTCGGGAGTTTCATGTCAACTGTAATGCTTGTATAGATGAGGCTACTGACGATTAAGTTACCGATATTTTTACTAATACATAAAATAAATCACTACAACGTGAACCATATGCATGTACAATCCATTTATAATATTAATCTAATTTGGATTAGATTAAAAAAGTCAGGCGCCCCTGATCTGTAGAGCTAATTGTACCTGCCTATACGCTAACAAAGCACTCACGGTGATTTAGTTTAACGACATTAACGTGGGAACAATAATTTTACTTTTTTCGAATTTTAATTGTTTTCGGATCACAAATATGGTACCAGTAACTATATATACGTAAACAACTCGCATACACTGAAAACAAATCATTGAAAATAACTGACAAATCTTTCAATGTTCTCCCGTAATGCCGCACTCGGTCGTGGGGCTGGGATACCTGGTTACAACTATTCATCCTTAAATATCGAATCAATACATTCTCGTTCAATATGACCGACGGATTTTTCTTCGTCAGAAATAGTAGAACTCATTGGAAGCCATAGACTATATAATCTTTGTTCTGGTAGTCTTTTTCGTGCATGGCTTTGACCGTGCAAAACGTTACCCTCAATTCATTCAACGTTTATTCGGCAAGTATAAAAGGGATTAGTAAGTGAAGGAGAAACTGTAACAATTAGTTTATAAATTATCGCCTTCTTTGGTAGGAAAATGTCAATAGAGGTTTTTTTTTAACGTGACGTCATTTTGACGGCCAAGCGACAAGCGTCCCCGAGCGTGTTGCAGTAACCAAGGTTATATCGTAGTCACTGTCCCGAGATACGCGCAAAATGTATACGTCACAGTAGCAAAATTAAACTGCGCTTACACGATCGGGGACACGCGCGAGGACTCGATGACGTCGGTGAAAAAACCTCTATAGCCTATGCGGTTACGTACGGGCGCTTATACGAAGAAAAAGATCATACAGAGTATCAGATTCAATTTCATAACATACTACGAAAGAAACATTTAAACAATAATAGATGAAATTAAATAGTGTGTAGAGACGTGTGACAATTGCGCCCGCGAACGTGTGCGGTGACCCTACCGATGACGTCTAGCGGCGACCTGAGGGCTGTCTCGGTCATATGTGTTTAAAAATTTTTCGTTTAGGGTTGCTGTGAGGCCAGGTTTGTTCGCAACTTTTCTTAACTTCCTATTAACATTATGCAAAAAAAAAAAAAAAAATCTGGAATTTGGTTAAGATCCTTCAAAAAATGACGAAAGCAGCACCCACAATTGCCCCCAGAAATGGTATTTGAAGCATTGAATAATTAGAGTTTTAGACCTTCCAATCTTTTACAAAAAAAGAAGAGGGATTTTACAACATAATGCAATGTGCATGAAAAATACCCCAAACAAATGACTCATATACCAAGAATGCTTCATTAACACGCAATCCACAAACGAAATAGGTTTTGTCGCAGTCGACACAACTGGGCTCGGGGGCACTGGCACGGTGGCACCTGAGATTTAGTCAAGTCAATTCTCTACGCGGATCGCCACCATGCACCGTGTATTGCGTGGCTGCGATGTTTGGGGATGTGGTGGTCTCTGATCCACCAGATCTAAGCGGAGCGCCACCATTGGTTAGCGCAAAGAAAGTTTTGGCCAAAATTCCTTCCAGATTACCGGAAAATGGCACTTCCCGGGCCTTGTAGGCCTAAGTCAGTTGTATGACTGTATGTTTTACAAGTTTACACGCAAATAAGGTAAATTAGAAATATTCGCCAGCCAGCAAGTATGAAATCGGCTAACGTACGGCTGGTCGAATCAAACCGATAAAGGGGTCTGATGATATGCAAGATGGTCGGGTATTTCCAAATTACTTCAAAGTCACAGACTCATGGATGCCCTAAGTGTAACCTGGTGATCATTCTACACCTTGCTGCCTCCGCTGCCCCCGCTACAGAAGGGCAGTGGGGCAACTGCCCCGTGCGTCCGGCGCCCCTGGTTCTACTCCGTCCGTTGTAATCACCCCATATTAATTGTACGCCTCCAGTAAATGTCATACGACATGTCACCTCTATATACAGTTTTAAGTGCTATAAGAACAGACAATCATTTTGTAATCGTTGACTCGTGAGACCAATTAGTACTGCCATTGACGGTTCAGTGTATGAGGGCGGAATTGATTACACTGCCGGAATTTGAGAGAATGAGTGTTTCGTGCCCACAATTTGTTTTCGAGGGATTTACTCTAATAAATTTGAGATTATTCCAGGACAATTTTTTCCAGCAAATAGTAGATGTTACTGAACTGTAGTCAATAATACGTTCAGTGTATAGTTTAAGGAATAGGTAACTGAAACTGCGAACTGATTTCAAAAGTCTTTATCTCAACTACCAAAAAGGCTAAATTGTAATTATGGAACTTTCACCACTACGTGTGGTGTTTCCTCGTCTGTTGTATCAGTTCCATATTTCAACGGACCATTCCTTAAATGGGCAGCAATAATCAATCACAACCGTTGTATATGTAAGTAATCACGATACCGATTTTTATAACGCTAATGCAGTTGTAAAAAAAAAAATACACTGCAAGTGTAATAAATGACTACGTATTTATTGCGGTATTTTTTTACTCAGCAAATTGTGTTTAATTTTTGTATAGATGAAAAATATACAAAAGTATTTCCCCTGTCCTGCCTGTGGGGAAGACAACTTTACTTGAATTTTCCAAGTAAAGTTGTTCATACCGCGATTAAAAAATCTAAACATATCATCCTGAACATTTCTCATTAATTTTACTTTAAAAAGCACGGTATGCGATGTTTTTGGAAAACAAGGATTGGAACGACGGATACTGCCTAATACGGTGGTGGAAAACTAGCGCAAGGATTGAAACAACGGATACTGCCGGATACGGTGTTGGAAAACTAGCGCAAGGATTGGAACAACGGATATTGGCGGATACGGTGTTGGAAAACTAGCACAAGGATTGGAACAATGGATACTGCCGGATTCGGTGTTGGAAAACTTGCACAAGGATTGGAACAACGGATACTGGCGGATACGGTGTTGGAAAACTAGCGCAAGGATTGGAACAACGGATACTGCCGGATTCGGTGTTGGAAAACTAGCGCAGTGATTGGAACAACGGACACTGCCGGATACGGTGTTGGAAAACTAGCACAACGATCGCAGCAACGGATACTGCCGGATACGGTGTTGGAAAACTAGCGCAATGATTGGAACAATGGATACTGCCTGATACGATGTTGGAAAATTAGTGCAAGTATTGGAACAACGGATACTGCCGGATACGGTGTGCGTATTCGTCTCATATTATTGGTGCACCTTCGGATAATTTCTGACGATAGGTCACTTTTAAATGTCGTTACCCATGCATTCTGAATTGGTAAATCTACACCCAGTTTATGCCATTATGACATATGTGTATTACCTTACATAATAGTTTGGCATTGACGAAAACTAGCAAAGATTATATAGATTTAACAGTGGTGTAGACAGGGTCACCAGTTTTCCCGGGTCCCAGAACAATCTATAAGAGGCCTGAAAAAAGAGGAACGGACAATAATTCCTGCACCATTCTCGCAAGGGCCAGTTTTTGTATTTTGTACCCGGTCCCGGATCAACTCTCGACTCCCTGGGGAAAGGGGCTGAAATGGGGTGGGGCACTGAGACAACTTTCCTGCTCATACCCAAACCCTCCGACATAAATCTAGTTTAGTATAATGTCAAGAGCCAAATGTCGACTACAAAATATTGATAAAGGCGTCAGAATGCGGTTCCTTAACAGACGGTGCTAAACCGCACCGCATTACCCCCCCCCCCCCTCCACCCCCCAACACCGGAATACCTTTTTTATTCCATATATGCAAAGTTACAAGATTACGTTAACAAATTTAGTCCACATATAACTTAAGAAACGGTCAAATTACACCCATATAAGACTGGAAGGAGTGGTGAGAAACAAATGTAAAATATATAGATTCGGTATTGCCACCGCACGACCACATAAACATCGTTTGCTTTTGAGCCACATACCTGGGGGTGGGGTTGGCCCCACCGCACGAGATATCGAAATCTTTACCTATATAGGTCGCCTATACCCGCCAGTACGCCAACGCTCATCAGGGCGATCGACTTACTATTACACTATGCACGTGGCGTTTGTGTCTTATTAAACTTGTTTTATGTGGATTGAAAGTATGTATGCTTGGTATAAACCACGTCAATTCACGTTTACATGATTTGATTTGATTGCAACTTTAATTAACAAAACAAAGTTTTAACTTATAGACTGATGTTCTATGCTGTGACCGCTAGCATAACCCGTGGTATAACAAGTGATTACAAATGTGAAGCCACAAAAATCAATAAACAGAGGATTGCGTGGAAAAAAAAATACGAAGAGAGAAAGAGAGAAAAAGATCTAGTTATATATATATTGTGTAAATTGTGTTACATTTGTGGTTTGGTCAAGTTGGTCAATTCGATATGAGTCAAGTTTCCCGCCAGAGGAAATCAAATTGAGTGAAGAGTGGACATGGACATCGATTCAAATACAATATACAAGCAAACTTTTCAAGTTCTCATATTTTGTTTAATTAAATAGGCATTGACCTCATCACCTTGTATATATAGCAATCGTTTTGGGCTTGTGGCACAACGGTTCAAGAATTCCAATTTTCCAGGGGCCGATGAGCATCGTTCTACTACAAGGTTATTTGTGGTTGGTTTGCTGACCATTATTTTATTATGACGAAACTCCAAAGAAATAAAATCAAAGTAAAACCGTAACATATAAAATTAATTAAAAATAACCCAAAAACCTAATTCGAAATACCAGTAATTCCTTAAAAATAATTTCCATCAATGACGTCACTGCATATACTTTTCACGGGGTATATTTCTTGTCGCTTCCCCACGGTGATATACATCCCGAATTAAACGAAGAAATGTAACAATTATAAAGTTTGAAAGAATAGTCCACTGACAAATTTCTGATTAAAAATCTAAGGGAAACTATAGTTCCATTGCTATAACTTGTTTGATTGTTTAGTTATCGACTTTTGTATTCAGTTCACATTTTTAAGTTAATTAATAATCTAGGCAAAATTTGTTACATGGCAAATGCGCATTGCATCCAGAAGATTTTGTTTTTTCTGTATAATTAATTTAAAAATTTAAAGGATTTTGCTTTAAATTATTATTTATTGAAAAAACAACTGCTGTACAATACCTTTGGCATACCATTTCATCTTGGTATGACAAAACGCATGAAATTATTTTTAAAAAAATAACAAAGAGTCCTTTAACAATGTTGATGACATCACAAATGTGGCCAGATGCTTAAAATACAAATTTGAGGTGATTTCAAAAATCGATATCTTACAAAGATTCTTTTAGAACGCTCGTTGATCTAACTATCTCCGGACATTGCGTGTGTTCTGAGTGATTAGTCATTGAACCTTGATGAAAGTTACATATGAACTCTGCGGTGACTTTTATTATGATTATATAATAAGTTTAAAGTGTTTTCTCCGAAAGAGTATCCGTAAACCTTGGTGTTTATATCACAGGTAGAAGCTGTTAGTGTTATTGTTCAATTTGGATTTTCAATTTTTAAAGGATGATGATCTTTCCTTCCACAAAATTGGTACCAAATTAACATTCCTGAATGTCATATGTTATATATTCCCCAACAATATAAATAACCTAGTAAAAGCTATGGGTAACTAATTTTTGTCCCGAATATATGCTTAGAAATCTGCTTCTTTTTCTCATTTCGTTTGGGCTTATTTGACGTAGTGTTTATGGTGATTCGATCAATCATGCACGAATTCCTTAGGGGAGGGTGATGAAAATAATGGAGAACGTATCTATACCTATGGTATTTGCTGCGGTCACATTCTTTTATGATTATAACGTGGTATGCTAACGCGAAAATAACACTAAGCAGTGGGCTTTTGCTGCCCCCTCCCCCCCCCCCCTCCACCAGGAACACATTCCAATAAACCGCGTTGTGTTTCAAAATTGTCCTTGGTGGTTTCAACAAGAGAGTAAAATATGTGTCATGTGTTTTAAACCATGCACCCATTAATAAAAGCCATGCCACCGCAGATTTTAATTAAAAATGATATCTATGTGTAATCGTCCACCAAGCGCAATAAACACTAATGCATTTTCGTTCAATGTTAACGATTATTTGTCCTCAAAACTAAATATTCCCATAGCTTTTGGAAATGTGAATAAATATTTTCTTTCGCGATGTGTCTTTAAATCATTTTGTCAATCGATAAAAAGCACAGAGAGATTATATTGTTTTCTATTAACTTAAACGCATCTCTAAAACGAGGGAACACATAATTTGTAAGGAACGCAGTGCAGTATATTAAATGGAAGGTGTCCCGCGTATATGTCTATAGTATTAAGCTGCGTTCCATTTGCATTGTGTTTGCATATGTCACGACTTCACGAAGTCGCCCTATTGCATTCCTACTATATACGGGTAGCGATTGTATTATGCATAGCCTGGCCGGCCGTTTGGACTCAAATACACGGCGGCAAAACACGACCAAAATTATGACAGTTTTTAATCATATCACATTCAAACGGGCCCGCAGCCACGTGGGGGGGCATTTCGAGGCAATGTCCCAACAAAACATATTTCTGCCCCACCACATTAAAAATTAAACGTGCCTAATAATTACAATTTAGCATGGTCATAGCCATACATTAATACATTTTTTTTCAAATCCTTTGTATAAATTGATGACATTAATTATAAATCATGAAATGAAATTCTATATATTCATGCAATAGAGGTTTTCTTACCAATACTGGGATTATATACATCAGGCTACATACTGGGGAATATACATGACAAATATTATGTCGAACCGGCTTCGAACTGCCGTAGAGAACATGGTCGCAAGCAAGTCATACAGACAAAGAGACATTATCTGGTGAAATTTTGTCAAGTGAAGTTTGTCATTTATATGAATGTAGCTGGAAAGGGTTGTTTACATGCAATTTACAAGGCTTGGGAAGTGCCAATTCCTGCATTTCTGGGAAGCATTTCAAGCAAAAAACAATTTGGCCGCTGCGC
>JAODFY010061040.1:0-12256 GCA_027580055.1 Paracaudina chilensis | reverse complement strand
TGTGAAAAACATACTTTCCAGTATGGGCCTAGGCCTACATCAATTAGGCTATAGGCCACCATTGAAATAGTGTAGGGTCCAGTTGTGTGATTTCATTTATGATTTTTTCAGCCAAACACCTACCCTGCATCTTCATTACCACCCATATTCTTTCCATCATCCATCAAGTAATTTTTGTGATTGTTATGTCATTGTCTAATACCTGCTGGAATTTCTGGAACTGTCTTCACCTTTTGTATTTGTAAACATCCGTCATCGAGTCTTGAGTTTCTTTTGTCTGCGAGTTTTGTCTGCGAGTCTTGAGTTTGTTTTCCAAATCCAGTGTGCAAAATGTGTATCAACTGAAGTTAGCAAAGGTGAAAGACACATTTATTTTGCAGGACTCACTTTCACTCAATAAGCTCCAACTCCAACCCTCCCCCCCCCCAAAAAAAAAAAAATAAATAAATAAACAGGCAATATCTTTTGCTGCTACTAGGCAATCATTTTACATGTAATAGAAGGGTACAAATTTTCAGACTCAAATTTTCTAGGGGGGGGGGAGGCAAAATATTTCTATGGGTCAGCGCCCCCTTTCACCGACCTCGAATACGGGCCTGTTCCAATTTGGATGAAATATATTTCTCATACGGAAAACGAAATATTGATTCCTGGAGGGGCATTAGAAAAAACAACGTACAAACAAAAAACAAAATTTACATATTGATTGTGACAAAAGTCATTTTTCCAGAACTTGAGATTTCAAAATTTAGAATGTTTAGATGCAACTTGCAAGGCCTGGTAAGTGCCAATTTTCAGCGATCTGTGAAACATTTTCTGCCAAAATGTTCGTGCACGCCACGCGCAAACATATGGTGGCGCTCCGCTTAGTTAGTGGGCCTAACCGTGACCAAATGGAGCTCTTGGCAAATTGGAGAATAAATATTCATCAAGTTCTCGATATGCCCATGACCACCCATGAACACCATATATATCACGTTTGATATTGATCCACTATGCCTAACTGATATCTTGTTCACAATTATTTCAAGCTATTATGTGTAATCTCTGTGTGATGCACCCGCTCATGAATAATTAACTATTGAATAGTCCAATGATATCATTCCAAGTATTTTACCTAAGGCCCCGCCCACAAGCATCGGTGACATGATCAGCAATAACATCAAGGATCACGTTCTCATTATGATCACCATATATACTAAGTATGACATAAATTCAACTTTTACTTCTTGAGATATATCGTGTTTACAATCTTCTTACATCACATTAGACTCAGCTCAAGGTACAGCGGATACCGAGTGGCGATGTGCAATATGATGTTCATATTCCTCCCCGAATATTTTTAACTGATGAAGAGAACAAGCTTCTAATTATTCTACACCGCTTCCAATCTAATACTGGGGCCACTGCTGGGATGTTAATGCATACGGATAATAGCACTGAGTGTCCAAAGTAGTGTATTTGTCTCCAATTTAGCATGCAATTAAGAGCTCGATTTGGCATTTATCGTTACTGCAATTTCGACCAGACATCTATGTGCAAACGTCAGCATAGTGAGGAAGTTATAGATTTAAGGATTTAAATCGCCCTAAAATTTCATATCATTTTCATATGATCGGTAGTGCAATATAAAATTATCTTATGAAATCATTTATTTCGTCAGGAGCAGTGAACAATTGTTATATGCGAAAACAGTTGTAATTCTTAATAAAACGTTGCTTATGTTGGGGCGTGAGGGACGTGTAGGCCTACGTCGCGGATTATTTTGTAATATTAAACAAGAGGACATACCTCATCGCATTTAAAATTATATGTTAGCTTTTATGTTATCTTTGTATAAAAAACATAGCTTCCATTAAGCTGTGCAATTAAATGCAAATCAATCGTCGGGTAAACTGAAAATTACAGGATCCTGTTTTTCAGCCCATTTTTGGTTCCTTGCGTTAGCAAAATGTACCTATGTAGTCAGGTTGGCGTGTGTGTGTGACGCCTGACCTTAGGAACGCTCTAACTCTATGTGGGAAAGGTGCATTGAAGCCATACTTGGCCTATAAATGTGTCATAGTGAGAAGGTGGTGCTCATGTCTTGAATATAAATGAGGTTATGGGGTCAAACGTAACAAATCTTAAAATTGCAATAATTCAGTAAGTCAGATTTGTTTCAAAGTTGGTATGGGCGTCCGTTATTGGCAGGTACATGATCGTGTGCAATTTTATGAATTCTGATGAAGGGGCGTCTCATTTTAGCCCTAAACGGTAATACTATGGCAATTATGGGCTACCGTACGCTCCTTATTGGAACTCCCTATTACTTCAGTGCGTGGAATAGTGTAAGGTAATTTTAATTTTTAACCCTACATTGTGGGTATAGATACTTTGGTCACTGAATGTTTTTGAAGCTCAAAGCATGGTATGGTTGACAATATGGAAGCAACCATAACTGCGTCGTATGACCTGCTTTCGTCCCGGAACACTTAGAAGGGTTGTATGGGAATTGTATAGGGAATTGTACAGAAGGGCTGGATACCGCTGAGAGAGGAACGATCCGAGAGATGCTGCATAGATGGCAGGGAGCGTTTGCCAAGAATACAGCTGATCTGGGGCGGACCACCGTTGATAAACATCGAATTAACATAGGAACCCACTCCCCAAACAAGCAGGCGGCTCGAAGGATACTGTTTCATAAACAAGAAGAAGCTACGAAGGAACTCCAGGGTATGATGTCGAATGAAGTAATTGAGCCTTCTCGTAGTACGTGGTCTTCCCCATTTAGCTGGTGAAGAAGGAGGACGGAAGCTTGCGGTTCTGTATACATTACAGAAAACTTAAAAGAATACTATCCCCTTCCAAGGATAGACGACAAGCTCTCGATAAGCTGAACGGAGCAGTCTGTTTTCTACCTTGGATTTGGCGAGTGGATATAGACAAATCGAAATGTACCCCGCAGACCGAGTTTTACTTCCGGGTGATGCCTTTCGGTTTGTTCAACGCGCCGGCTGTGTTCGAGCGACTTATGGATCGGGTTTTAGGTGGATCGCGCTGAGAGAGTTGCTTGATCTTCTTAAACGACATAATCGTGTATGCAAGGACCTTCAAGGAACATGCGCGAAGGCTCGAGGAAGTCATAAAGCGATTGGCCGTAGCCGGGTTTAAATTTTCACCGACGAAATGCAATTTATTTATAAGTGGCATATAAAATTTCTTGGACACATTGTCAGTGCAAAAGGGGTACGTACAGATCCAGAAACGGTTACAGCTGTAGCCGATTGGCCGACACCACGAAACGTTATTATCGGCGATTCAAAAAAGATTTCAGCACGATTGCCAAACCATTGCACCGTTTGACAGAGACAGGGAGAGACTAACGGCTGCTCCCGTATTAGGTTATCCTACGAGAGAAGATCCATTTATATTGGACACAGATGCCAGTAATTTTGGAGTGGGGTCAGTGTTGTCACAACGGCAAAACGGCGAAGGGAATGGTATGAAATACTATAGTCGGACTCTCAACAAACCGGAACGCAGATATTGTGTCACAAGAAAGTAGCTGCTGGTCATCATTGCGGGGGTAAAGTGGTTTCACCATTTCCTGTATGGGAGAAAATTCTTGACAAGGACAGATCATTGGCTGTTGAATTTTCGAAACCCAGAGGAACAAGTCGCACGTTTGATAGAGACGTTGGGCATGTATGATTACGTCATTGAACACCGTTCAGGAAGAATACATAACAACGCAGATGGTCCTTCTCGCAGGCCTTGCGAGAGATGTCGCCACTGTGATCTAAAGGATCAGCGGGATGGGGATAGATGTACAGATATACAGACCCATGTGATGTATTGGCGGGATGTTTTCTACGGAAAGACGGAGAAAACAGTTTGAGCAAGTGCCATGAGGACGGATGATACAGAAAGGACCTCCGAAACGCTTCGAGAATTGCAAATGACGGACAACGATATCATACCGATTATCGAGGCCAAAGAAGGACAGAGACGACCGAATTGGGAAGGAGTCTCTGGAGGGAGCAGATCACTTCAGAACTAAAACAAGAGACGTGTAAGGTGGCCCACGCCCATCCTTTGTCCGGACATTTGAAGACGAAAAAGATGATTGCTAGAATCAAAGAAAGTGGTTATTGGAATGACATGGGGAGACCAGGGCAGGCAGTTTGAGTCGGAGGTACTTGAGAATATGTGTGAACTTTTGCAAATACGAAAAACCAGGACCACCGCCTACCATCCGCAGTCAGACGGGATGATAGAGCGTTTCAACCAAACCCTTGATAGTATGCAACCCCTCGAGATCAGTGATGTGGTGTGTATGAAGGGGATGTGGTGGACGAAGTGGAAGAAGCAAATTTAGTGGACGAAAGAGGGTACCCCGACGGAAGTTCAGCGCCATCCTAGTGGAAAGACTTGTTGGACATAGGTTCTCCGCTGAAGGGTGTAAGTGACGATGACGATGAGTCGGTGGCAAGAATGGAGATTAGGAAAGCGGAGAAAGAGACGAAACAGGGCGTAGGGGTGAAGACGGAGAAGCAAGTACACCACTACAATTTAAAGTTTAAAGAAAGGGATGAATATGAAAATGAAAATAAAACGAGTGTATTATCCCGACGACAGAATATACGCGGTAGTGGAACACCGAATGAAACGCACCTAAGGCTCAATGAGGAGATACATTGTGAGGATGTTGTATATAGTTGTATATTTGTGGTATATACTCTCTAAATACCTTGTCTGTAGTTTAAAAGTAGACTTAGCGAAAATAGCGAAAATAGTTTATTGTTGCTATAGATGATGCGGGCGCATCAACTAAGGTGTGGCTAATCTAATGCAAGAGTAAACTGAACTAGCGCCCGCTATTACTCTAAAAACGTAGGCAGGGATTCCCCCGTGACATCCTATGCCGTGTACGCGGGGTGCTTAAATTTACCGGAAGGTATTCCCGCGAAAGCATCGGCGGTGAGATGTAAGGGCCGCATCCCAGGGCTGTGTGAGGGATCCGCTGCGGATCGGTGCCCGTGTTTATGGTCGACCGAGAAAATCACAGCGGCCGCAGCAAAGGCCCGTTGAAAGATCTTAAACATATTGGTACCAATGTAGGATGGGCGGACAAAGGGAATTATAAGATATAGATCGTGAGAACTCCTAACGAAGGGAAGTCTCAGGCTGATCGCAATGATACGAGGTTGATTGGCATTGGCGAGGCAGCCCAGACAATGGATGCCATTAAAATGGGGCAGGGCCAATTCTAAATTAAGGACTTCAAAGAGATAAACCGGGAGTTGAATTTCAAATTAAAGGGGCCAGAAACACGCGCTGAGGGAGACCTTTAAAATGGACCTGTCAGGGGAAGGTGCGATCGCCGTTCTCTCGACGTTGCTGAGACTGAGTCGTTTTTTTTTTAAATTCGTTTTGGAACGGACCTAGCTGGGTCTTGCCAACGCTTCTGGTGAGTTATCATTCGCTCTTATGATAAGTCTAGGGGAGCCAATGGCAGTATATGTATTAACTTGTATACAAATTACGCGTGTTGCTACGATAAGTCTATGTGAGTCAATAATATAACTCTTCTGTATTAACTCTTATACAAATAACACGTGTTCCTATGGTAAGTCTATGGGAGCCAATGGTAGAACTCATTTGTATTAGCTTGTATACAAATAACGTTTGTTATTACGATAAATCAACGGGAGCATATAGTAGAACTCATTTGTATTAGCTTGTATACAAATAACGTGTGCTTTTAGGATAAGTCAATGGGAGCCTACGGAAGAACTCATTTGTATTAGCTGGTATACAAATAACGTGTGCTCTTATGATAAGTCAATGGGAGCCTATGGAAGAACCCATTTGTATTGGCTTGTAAACTAATAACATGTGCTCTTACGATAAGTCAATGGGAGCCAATAACAGAACCCGTTCGTATTGGCCTAGGATATATGTTCCCTTGTGAAGTGTCAATGAAACAAAAAGAAGAAATATTGCTAACTTTTGTATTTTGTTTTTATACATAGAAAGAGGTAAATGGCACCTGGTCCACATAAATGCTCCTGCTTGAGCAATTATATAACAAAGGTAACCCCTGTATGCAATTCTTTTATATACTGTCTTCCAGTTGTATAATATGCCGCGACGTGTGCATGTTACAAGGAACCCGTGTAGAACTGTGTCTGAAATATTTCTAATTTTTCGTCAAAACAATTCGTTGCTACATTACGCGCCAACCGATGATGGCGTTCGGCTTCGATCTTGTAGATCACAGCCCCTATCTTGCATTAAATAATTTGGCTTCGGGTTAGCCACGCCCCTCCCCCCCCCCCCCCCCCAGGACACAAACTACTAGTACTATTTTGGGTCGTTCCCCCCCACCCCTCACATAATATCCTAGCGGCTCCCCTAACAATATATACGAATCCAACATATTATATTTGTATATAAAATTTTCGGACACCTTGTCCTCCTTCAGATGAAAATAGTAGTGACTGACATATGAATTGGATCGACAGGAAAGCCTGAAATATGTACTTAGGCTAGTTAATAAAACTTTGTTACAGTTAACGGCAAAATTTACCTTATTATGAGATTTTCGTTTCTTCCGTGAATAGAAGAACTTCGTAACTTAAATTAATGTGGAACGCTAACTTTAGTTGGCGTTTTCTCAGTCTTCGTTACAATTTGTATGTTTCGGTTAACTATGATAGTATCTATATGACAGCGCCCTCTTGGCCGGGCGGGCAGCCCCTTTGGGGTGGAGAAAGGCAATTGAGAAGAAATACTTTACCCAAATAAACAAATACAATTGCTTATGAAGTAAGCATCGACGTAATAATATAAGAACACGATACACGCATCGGCCCGCCAATGGCCCGCCGACGGTGGCCGACCGTGCCATACTACCGTACAGCCGCCGACCGTCGTCGTCGGTAAGGTGATGCTTGCCGTTTCCACCATGCCATCAATCTCGGGGTTTGTTTTAATACGAATATTTTATTTTTTTCCTATACATACGTTGGCTGAATATAACAATACTACTAGATTTATAATAATGATTTCGCATTAACTGTTGCAGAGACCCTCATGGGAAATTAACACAATCGCCGTCGTCATGTTCGCCCTCCTCCCTGTCCTCCTCGACCTCCCGGTCCTCGCCATCTACGTCCTGGCCATCTACGTACTCGTGATCCTCCATCATATCCATAACTGATGCTACTCTTTAACAGATCGCTAGACCGAACATGGTGTCCTAAAGAAAAGTACAGACGTTCAATTTGATATATATATTTGATATATATAATATATATAATTTGATATATATAAGTAAAGACGTTCAATTTGATATATATATATCGTTGGTCACAAGTTAAAAAAGCGAATCTCAAAAAAATCATTTTTTTTTTACATTTCTGTATTTCGCTTATCTTACTTTATCACACTGCACTAGACTTATAGCAATTACCCACACTATGGCCAAGCTTTGGTAATTGTAACTATTTAAAAAAAGCAAATCTCAAAATTTGCACATTTTAAAAAAGCGAAACTTGAGATTCGTTTTTTTAACATTTTAAGTATGTTCATTTATGCGATAATTTATAGGGTAAAAAAGGCGAAACTAAAGATTCGTTTTTTCAAAGTTTTTAGTTTGTCCATTTCGTGCAATAATTAAATGGTTGAAAAAGCGAAACTTTGAGATTCGCTTCTTCCAAATTGTTCGAGATGCTCTATATTTCATGCTCTGACATTCAAAAAAGCGAAAATCAGATAGTATGGTTGCTTGAGTATGGACTCACATGGTCTTTATGAGCCACCATATGTAGTTATTCTGCTTTGCTCTGTGGCTAGTGGCACATTGGCACATTGCCAATATTATACACTGTTTTACACTGTTTTACACTGTTACACACTGTTATTATACATTGTTTGGAGAAAGTCGGCAACTGGCCAACTGCAATTTGCTGGCGTTCTGTGCATCAAAGGTGACAGAGGTATATACAGCAGATATATAGGCCTAGCATAGGCCTAGTCTTCTACCTCCATGCTCAGAGGAAGATGAAGTTCAACCAGGGCGAGTAATTAGAAGATATTTCAAGGCAAACTAGTGTTCATTACAGGTAAGACCTTCTTTATCTAGTGATGGGTATGGGAGTAGGGAGGGGCAGCTGATAGGAAGCTGGCACCCCAAACAGCGCATACAAGGGTGATACTTGAGAGGGTTATTGTAGTCAGTATGTACCGAAGCAGCTTGGGGTGCCTTTCTAACATGGAGAGGTCTGTATTACATCTGGAATTGGTTATTTGAATTTGGGTAGGCTATATGAACCGGTCTGAGGCATTGCAGTTTGGCCTATGTTGCTGGCACCTGTTTACCAACTTGTGGGAGGGGTGGGGAAATTATTATCTGGAAAGCACATACAACAGTTGCCGTTACCTTTGTGCTATAGTGTTACTGTCTCCAGGGAAATTCCCCCTCCCCTTATATATTCTGTATCTGGGGTGCATGTCCATTGCAGAAACCAATATCAGTTACACGAATGACTGTATGGCAGCAATGCAGTTATGAGACAGTAATAACTGGAAGTTGTGTTTTATATTTCAATAGTAACTAATGGTGTGATAGGACATGGGCCTGTGTAGCAGTGCATGAGATACAGGGGTGAGGAGCCTGCATTCGAACCCCATCCTAGAACCATACCAGATGATCAGCATTTGACATATACTGAAACAATAATAAATAGATGGTTGTAAAATTGTGTAGTTTGATTTGTGAATATTTTAGGCTTATTGATAAAATTTGATTCTAATTGTAAACATTTCCTTTTATTGTCTAGATCAAAACCACAAGAATCAACAAGTATCTACTCCAGAAGTACAATATGGAACTAAGTGGTACACGCAGTTGGACAAATAAAGACATTATATCTGTTGGCCAAATTGTACACGTTAAAGCCACTTACTTTGATGTTGGTTGCTACAAATACAGTGACAATTTTCCATACAAGGGTGATACTTTATTGAGTGGTATTGTAGTCAGTGTGTACCCAAATACAATACGCATTTGTTTCGATGTTGATGGGACAACAAGTCCAGTGAAGAAAAACGAAGTGTTGACAAAAATTGTAGATGCACAAAAATGTTTCGTTGTTGGCGAAGTTGTCCATCGGTTGATAGGAACAAGACAAAGTGCAGAAGATGTTACAGTGGGTGAGACTCCTACACACTCCTCTACTCCTAGAAAGGATGGCACAGCTGACAACTTACTTGCTTCCCCTGACAATCAGTTTCATGTACCTACTACTGGCAACCCACCATCTTCTGCAAGACATAGTGATCTTGAAGAGGGTACACCTGACAATCAGTCAGCAAGTTCTTCCAACCAACCTTCTTGCTCAAAAACACCAGATGTTATTGGAAGTATCGCCAGTGATGAGGGGGCGAGTGATGATGGACTGAGTGATGATGGATCGAGTGCTGATGGTATGAGTGTTGATGATACAGTCAAAGAGCAGTTATCCTCTATTGAGAAAATCATAGGCACTGAAACACTTGATAAATATAACGAATCTCTGAGTGAAGACACTGACAACGACGATGATGATGTATTTGGTGAGTGGAAGCGCTTGAAGAAAATGGAGCAGTTGGGTAAGCAACCACAGCCGAAGGAAAAAACAAAAAAATGAAAGAGGGGTGCTAAAGGAGTGAATGTGAGGAAGAAACAAAAAAGGGACTTATTGCTGGGTAAGGCCACCTATAAAACAAAATCTGGAAAACAGCGCAAACCAAAAGCATTGAAGTTTGTTGCATGCAAGTGCAAAAACAACTGTGGGGATAACTTCCCACAGGAAGACCGGCAGGTAGTTTTTGATGCCTATTGGGGGATAGAATCAACCAGTCAGCGAAAGCAGTTTTTGCTCAATAGCATCAATTTCAAAGCCCCAAAACAGCGCACAACTCATGAAAACTCGCGCAGGGCATTCACTAAATCCTACACCATGCATGTGAGAGATAACCCATTAAAAGTATACAGAGTGGTATTTTTAAATACGCTGGATATTTCTGAAAGTGTGTTAAGAAATGCTTGTGTTACTCTGCCTGATACAAAAATTAGTAAACCAGACATGAGAGGTCGTACAGCAAGTAACAAGCTTGGGGATGAGGTGGTGAATCACATGAATAACCACTTGGATTCTTTTCCAACTGTTGCATCACATTATTGCCGAAGTAGCAGCAATAAAAGGTACATTGAACCAATGTCCAACTTTACAAAACTCAACATTTCTGTAATGTATAGGCTCTACTTAACAAAATGCCAAGAGGATGGGATCAAGCCAGCTAGCCTCCAAACATATAGAAAGGCATTTCATGACAAGAATTTAAAAGTTCACGTTCCAAAGAAAGATCAATGTGCAGCATGCGAAAAATACAAAAATGCGAATGATGAGATGAAGGCAAAACTAAGTGACAAACATGAACAGCACTTGGCTGACAAAGAGAAAGCTAGAGTTATCAAAAACCAAAACAAGGTATTGGCGCAAAATGACAACACCTATAAGGTATTCAACTTTGACCTTGAGGCAGTTCTTCAAACACCTTGTACCAAAGTCAGCACTCTGTACTACACACGAAAACTATCCACATACAACGCAACAATGTATGACTTAGTTACCAAGCAGGGGTCATGTTACATGTTGTCCATGAGGCTTTAGACCTGCAACAATGGTATTTCACTAATAATCCATGCCATAATAGTCATTATTTAATTAGAAAATGTACAGACAGTGAAGACCACAAATTGCTTTTTGGGGAATTACTGTTTCTCATTACATGGCAGACTATTGAAATGTTGTTAACTTGCATCTTGTAGTTGAAAAGATTTGTTACTGAATAAATACCAATGTAAAAAACATTTCATTTGAGTTGTTCGCTTTTTTGCACTTCTGTTCGCCTAATTGTCAGAAAAAAGCAAAAGTTAAAAAAGCAAAAGTAACAAATTTAAATTTTCTGGCATTTTCAGCCGTAATTTTCAAAAGTGACATAGGTCCTTGAAAACAGTTTCAAATGATGTTATACATGTGGAATTATCATGGAACTCGCATTTGTCACACTTACTCAAAACTTCAATTGCCCTTTTCTCAAATTGCATATTTGAGATTTGCTTTTTTAACTTGTGACCAACGATATATATATATACGCAGCCATTGCCTTTAGTCAAGGCGTGATTCTTGACTAAAACACTGTACCATACATAAGTTTTCAGGAAACATTTTTCAAAACTGGTGAAAACTATCTACGGCTTACTATGAACATTTTCCAGCCAGTGGTCAGCAACGAATATTCTGATAACGAGACAGTGACCCCTCTCAGAACTCTGGGATTGCTCGGGAAGCTGTGCACAATATCAATGTCACCATATTCATGCAGTATCTCCCACGTAGTCTGTACTTAAACCAAATAGAAAACATCTCCCTGCTGTTGGAGGATTCAAGGTTTGCTCTCAACAATAACATTGAATATGAAACCTACAGTGCTTTTTGTCATGGAGTTGTCAGAATACTTGCAAGCATGCACCACCCAAAGGGGGTGCTTTACCCTAAATTTTGGAAAAAAATGTATTTCTTTTTTTTTTGCTTGTTTTGGAAAAAAATATCTGGGAAAGAACTCCAAAGAGTGGTAATACTCTGGCAATATATTTTCATTTCTTCCCAAACTATGGCCTAAAGACATTATGCAAATATTTCTTATGTTTTTTAATGGAATTGTTGATGTGTAAGTGCTCATAACTTTGTTGAACAATGTCCAAAATGAATAAATTTGCTATCATTTGAAAGCTGATAAAATTGCCAATCTCCAATAAAAAAAAAAGTAAAACTCATTCTGATTAGCCTATTTCATCAATGAATTCCAAAATCTCACAATGTCGACCAATCAGCGAGAACTCAAAAACAAGGAAGTAATTGACATCGCTGTGACTTATGACGGTACATGGCAAAAACGAGGGCACATTTCACATCATGGTGCCTTCTTAGTCGTTGACTTATTGACAGGCCTTATTATAGATTATGTTGTTTTGAGTAACTACTGTCAGGAGTGTACCCAGGCCAAACAGTCTCTGGGAGGGGAATCTGCAGAATTCGCAATCTGGTTTGAGGGACACGAGAGTCACTGCCATGCCAACCATAGCGGTTCTGCAGGTTCCATGGAAGCTGCAGGTGCACTTATTTTGTGGAAGAGGAGCATCCAGAGGACTGGTATGAGATAC